>SDEE01001023.1:0-14719 GCA_004126415.1 Candolleomyces aberdarensis | reverse complement strand
TCTGAAGCTTCATCATAGTCGAATTGTCGCAAAAGACCTGAGGTATTCATTTGACTTATTTTCCCGATCAAGGATCAAAAGCGGTGAGTGGAGACTTCTTTAACCTCTTTCTTTCATGCTCAAATATGGCGTGACAGATCTAGTAGCAAATGGGAGCGGTTGGGGGGACTGAATAAACCCTCCAAAAGTTGTAAGTGTGTGATTGAGAGAGCAGAAGGCAGCATTGACAACCGAAAAAGGAACTGTCCTCATTGATGGCTTAGATAAAGCAACGCCCGGGGACGGCCAGAATGGACAATGGCAGTCGTGGCCGGACCGCCGGTTTGTCCTAATCTCACCGCTGGTGCACAAGGGTTCTCGGCGGTGGTCTCTTTCTGATTCGGTAAAGTCGCGTCCGTTTGATGAACTTCTGCCAAACACCTATAAAGCCTGGGCTCGACCATTCTGCGTTTCCCGAGCTCTAACCACCCACRGAGTGTTGTTTGCGGGTCTCACACACACACTGTCGACGCGAGACTACTATTACCTCTTATTGACGCGACCCTGCCGTACCATTCTTCTCCATTGTTTACTCGCTTGAATCCCAAAATGCGGGTTCCCCGTCGTTCTGAACGCGTACAACAGACTCTTGACACTTTGAGAGGCACAAACATTCTGAGAGATGTTGATTGTGTCTGGACAGTAAGTGCACCTCCTCTGATTCTCGCTCTGCCCGCTAACGAGAGCTTTCAGCCTCGAGATCATCTCAGTGATGGTACCTTCAACGCGGTCATCACCCTTGGTCTTCTTCAAATGGCGGCCGACGCGTACCAGTCCTCTCGCGACCACTATGACCGGCTTGATTGTACTCGTGGGTGTTTCCCAGCCGTAGGTCACATAGAATCCTACCCGTTGTACTTGCTGACGGATATCACCAATATAGACTTACGAGGGTACTTTGAATTTGGCGCAGAAGAGCCTAGACGACTATCTGGTTAAAACTCAGTTTCTCCCCCCACGTGTACTTTCTTCGCAGTCGCGTGTCACTGAAAGTTCTGAGTTACCAGCACCTTCCCTTTCCGAGCCTATGACTACCTCTCCAAAGACTCCAGCCTCTTCGCTCCGCTGGCGTCAAATCATGAAGCCTCTTTCACTAAAGGCCAAAGCCCTCGTTCAGCCTTTCAAACGACCGAAGCGTCGTTCGATCGGGTCAATTAATGAGCTGTCCAACGCCCCCTTGGACCTGTTCACCCCGGTACCCAAGCGATCCTCTACTCTTCCCGCCGGTATGGATCTCGAGGAACGGGCCTCTAACAAGCAACAGCCGCTTCCTCCGCGTTTTGAGTACCGCCAGAGGGCAAACACGCTCACTGGCCCATTCCAAGCTCTCCGAGTGCTTCCAGAAGCGGAATCTCTCCGCAGTAGCCGCAGGCGTTCGTTGAGCTTGACTTCTGAGTTTCTCCGACTCTGGTGAAGGAAATGGTGGTGGCAGACGTTCCCAAGGCAGCTCCTTCAAGAGCTTGGACACGGACGCTCGAGAAGCCTTTGTCTGATCTCAACTACAGCGACATTGCCTCAATCTGCCCTCGTATAATTAGGAGCAGGGCCACGGATGAGTTGAAGGCAAAGCGAGAGCTTGTGAGCTACCCTGTTGGTGCAAAGAACGGGACTGAGTTGCAGCTGACACTTATCGGAGTCCCTCTGGTTGCGTATCTGACTGTGACATCGATCGGGTACTCACTTGTGTTCCTCTTGGACGTCGCATGCCTTTTGAGCAGGATTGTGGATGCTTTGGAGAGGGTCGTATCTGGGGGTGATGAAGACTCGGATTGATTTATCTGGCATGCAATGGCGGGGTTACTGAAGCCAATTCAGCGGTGATATCCCTTGGTAAAAAAATGAATGAGCGGAATACCTTGGCGTATCTGCAATCGTATTCATTCCCTCTCCTCCGATGTTGATTCATACTGATCGCATACCGTCTATCTCCTTGCTTCTTTCCAGCTATCGCAGCTCATTCTCCATCGCAACCTGCATTTCGAACCCAACATCCATATGATTCGTTATGAAAATAGCTTAAACCCCTCATACACATAAACCTATGCTCACACTCTTCTTATATTATGCTTAATCTACACGATTTATGTCCTATTGCAAATGCACGCATTATTTGGGTTTCGCTCCGTGTAGAGTGTCAAAGCAAAAATGCGTCCGGTAATCAAAACGGTTTGGCCTGGCTTGAGTTGCCGACAGCTTGCTCTTAACCTCAGCCATCTCGTCGCCATCGCTGGCTTTGCGACGATCCCAGAGCTTTTATAGCTCCATATACCTGATACATATCTATGGCAGATACTGAAGCGTCGTCTTCCACCGATCGAGGTCGTGGCAGAGGACGAGGAAGATCAAGAGGCGGGCTAGGAAAATATCTTCGGGCTCGCGGTAGAGGACACCGTGGCGGCGGGCGCCCTGCCGAATTCAACAAACGGCTTGTACTCGAAGGCGAGGGTCCTCCAGATGAAGAAGCGGATGAAGAAGCTGCTGCGGAGCTGACGGTGAAGTACTCGAGACGGCAGTTAGGGACGAATGCGGATCGATATAAGGAGCCTGAGCCTGGACTGGACTCGGATGGTGTGTTTAAATGGTATCTGCCTTGAGGGGAGCTCCTGATGCTGACATTTCTCTCTATGGATGCTGTGTAGGAGAACCCATCGTCGAACCAGAAGTTGATCTATCTACGTTCCTCGAAAAACAGCGAATATCTGACGCTGATACGGTTCTGGGAGCCAAGCAAGATATTGATGAGAACGAAGTGGATATGACACTGGCACATATATCCTCGAACCCAACGCGGGTCGCTACCGACAGGAAGGGAAAAGTTCAGGAGATCCAATGGGATCGCGAGCTGGACGAGATGAGCAGGGAGAAGGCTGTTGCTGAAGCTCAACGAGGTACGTTCCCATATAAAGGCCAAGTCTTTTGGCGATTGGCTGCTCATGGACGCTACCTTCCAGATCTAAAGGCTCGTTTCAAAACCAAATCCGAGAAGTTGAAGGCAAAGCCTGTTTTCAAGTCCGCGCGGGAACGCCAGGCAGAGAAGTACGAGCAGGCTCCTGAACTGCCCACAACGGCCCCTGCTCCTCCAAAAGATTCGAAGGTGGCTATGGAGGAGTTTCTGGATGACCTCCTGGGATGATTTACCTCGCCTCGCCTTGAATCAAGCCTGTCGTATCTGTGATACTGAAATGGCCACATCTGGGTGTATGCTGTGTTTTTACACTCATTCTCGGGGACTCCTTCGACCGTAAACGAGCATCTCATCCCGTTACATATTATAAACTTTGAGACATCAGTTGACCTCATCTCTTCTGATTGTTCAGTGAGACACAATAGCCTTGCGGCGGAACTGCTGCCCTAATTTGTACAGCATTTGGTGCAGTGCTGTTAAACTTAAGTAATGTTTTTTAATTCACCCGCTGGAGTGCTATCATAATTAGCTGACTTGATTAGATCTCCATCATTTCGCGGACATGACAGACCGAGGCGGCTTCTCCCTCAGGAGCGACGATACACGTTCAAGGCACCCAGAATGCACTTCCCGTCCTATCGGTTCCTTCCACAGTTTGAGAAGGAACAGTCTTGGACAGGGAGCCTGAAAGGCTAATTAGGGGTTGTGATGCTGCCCATATTCCTCATTTCCGTCCCTCGTTCGGATTCAACCCTATCGGATACCCTATGGCCCTTTCAGCAACCACACTCGTCCAAATCCCCGATGTCCCAACCCTCGATGGCATGGTTTTCTCGATCACATCGCGGGAGCGCTGACACAGAGACCCTCATGGGCATCGATCGTCTTCTCTGTGTTCACATTCGCGTGCTCCATGGTGTGGCTTGGCCGTACTCCCTACTACACCACGCCATGCGCCGTCTTTTTCAGCGTTGCATACGACATCACACTCTTGGTTTTTATTTCGAAAGAACGCAAGAGGGCCGCCAAACAAGACTCGCATGCGGCCCCCCTACCAGCTCAACTAGTCACAGACCTTTCCACTCGACCTCCTCTTCCCCCATATGCCGCAAGCCAACAGTTGTACTTTCGCTCCTCATCGTGCAGTTATGGGTTGCGTCAATGGTATTGACTATCACTTCCATCGGAGGTGAGCCTCACCAGATGTTGCCCACGATCCTCGAAACCAGTTCAAGCGGGATACATATCTTTGTGCTTGGGAGGTTGAGCCAACTGGCTATACAGGAGAGGAGGCGGTTGGTTGGGGGATTTGGCAATTGAACTGGTACGAGATATAATTCAGCTTCCTCCATGCGTTTAAATAGATGATGCGGTTTTGTATAATCAGTGTACAATGGCTTGTTGGAATGGACTTGGGCATAAATGTTTCGGATGATGGTACTCACTCAACTTAGAACTAGTCGTGCTAAGTGCCGCAATATCGAATCGAGCACATTCTGAGTGACATGAGACCGAGATGGTCAGGAAGAACTTGAAGACGGTTTGAGACTTGTCTTCTTTCTCCGCCGTGTCCCGTCGCGACAACATTGACTGCTTCGCATCAACCATGGAAAACACAACGTTCATTAATCTCCCGTTCAACTGCAATCTACGTAGTATTAGTATAATATAGCGCAGAGGTTTGGTCTATGAAAACTGATAGTCATGTCCTCGTTTGGCTTTGGTGCAATTACCACAACCGGCTTTGTCCTCCTCTGCATCTTCAGGTATCGTCGTCATTTCGGTTGTCTCTATTGCTTCTGTCGTCAAAAATTTAAGATCCGACAGCGAGACTCTTCGATGGGCTGTTCTTCGGTGCTTGAGGCAGCCTTCCTAGTCTGGAGGATGATTTGTGTTGAAAGGATGCTGTGCACGACACGTTGGAAGCTGTCGAAATTACGATAAGAAAGTTCTATAAGAAACTGGTACACGAGGCTAGAAATGGAAGCGGACAAGCAAAAGATGAGGTAACACTTACACATGAACAAGGCCAGTATGTTCTCGCCAGAGGTCCGGCGGTGTTAGGAGAGCGAACGGCGATAGAAGGTTGGCCTTACAGAGATAGCTACGATGTTGACTATACCCGCTAACGAAACCACTGGATACCAAGACGATATGATATCATGCCCATCAGCGACCCGATGTAAATGTCACGAATAAATCAGGACATTTACTGACTGAAAGTCAAAATGAAATAGAGGGCGCCGTGGCGGTACAAGATCTTGAATAAGGGAGTGCGTTGCTGGTCGCGATATTCTGTCCATCCAACATAAAGCTTGATACCCATGATGACTCAAGTTCTTGAATCAGTACTGCATGTCAAAGGGACTCATGGCCCGAGCCACTCACCGATCTCATGAATGAGCAGCAAAATAATTGTAAGGAATAGTAGATGGCCGTGTCCGGGCATCCGAGAGAGCTGGCAACCGTGGCTCCATATTGGTGGCGGACCATCTATATGGGTGCAAGAAGCAGAGTTAGTAGTAGAGATTGACAATGGGTCCTCTTAACATGAGCTTGCTTACAACTCCAGGACCGGGTGTCAATACCAAAGACGATGAATGTAGCGAAGCATAGAAGCTGTAGTTAGATCAGCGCGATGTTATCATTTATTCCTGGTAAGTTTGGAACCAGAGGCACCGCAAATTGAGTCACCAATAAAATCAGAAACTTTTGCGAACCGCCGGCCAGTCCGTGGGTCCGAATAACGAGGACGGCCTCCGTCGACATGATCCCGATGCTTAAAAGCCCTTGAGACGGAGTCGAAAGTCAGTGTTAGTGCGGCATTAGAAGTGGAGAGGGATTGGTCGGCGGAGTCAGTAATCGTACAAATGTTGGCCTGATCGAGTCGTCTACAATGTCGAGTGAAGAACTTGGCAGATAAATAGTCCGTAAGCTAACAAAAAGAAACCGGGGCGGAGAAGCGAACCTCTAGCGATCTACTCGTGTTGAAATAGACTAGAATTTTTTAGCTCAGGTCGAATCTTTTGAGGAGAAGGAAAGAGGGGGAATTCACAAACGAATACCAATCGATACATCAATGAAAGGCGAATACCGCGCATAGAGGAAAACGACCTTGACGACATTCCATTTTCGCAGCCAGATAAGGGACACCTGGCTCGAAGATAAGACATATCGTCGTCAGCAGTTGGGCTTGGCAAAATCTCCATTACCAGGGTGTGCAGGTAGTCACAGACCTAATAAAATTTGAGTTCGATATGCTAACGATTGCGTGGGCCTAGTGCTCTCACCAACAAAGTCAAACTAATAACTAGAAAGCAACGCATATTACAGCTTGTGGAGTCGAGCATGCCAGTGAAAAGGGGCTCACCGGTTATATACTACTAAGCATAAATACATGCAGCAAGGACGGAGGACTATGCCATGATCTCACCTTCACGAGAGACGGGCCAAAACCAATCGGAACAACCTCCGCGGCCGCAGTCATCGACACTCCTGCTCCTTCAACGTTAGCACCTAGCTGGGTGGTGAGAGAGGGAGCATGCACACGTAGCGGTCCATGTAAAGGCTAAAATTTTCCTATCCAACCGAGAAAGGAATTGAACTGGGTTGTCGAGACAGTTTCGGCCACAGGACAGCAAACTTGCTCGGAGCTGGGCTCGCTATCCATGTTTGTGCTCAATACCGATTTTCCAATACCGGAATATTATGTAATTCGGAAATTGACTCATACATTCAATACAGGCCTTAGTGTCTTTTTTCTCCACCACGACGACGATTTTCACTCTCTACCATTCCAACTCTCAATTATCAGTGCAGAATGACTATCAGTGTTGGAAATAACAGTGAAGAGCCTACACAGCTCACGGTGTATGTTCGAAATTTTGCATCCCACGGTGTTTTTCCGACTTACAATCACCTACTTAGCACGAGCCCGGTTGTGGTAACGGCACATCCACCCTCGCTACAGCGTCCGAATGAACCGGTTGCACCATTTGGCGCTGAACCAGCAGCGAGTCAATTCAGATTTGCGCCCGTCGTCTTCTCTCATTTTACCCCTCCACCTCCACCCGAGTCGTCAACAAGCGAGGCTCCTCGCAGAGTCGGCCGACCCAAGGGCAGTAAAAATCGAACCTCTCGTGCCCCCACCATTGAGATTGGCCCCAAACGACCTCCGGGGAGGCCTCGTGGCTCTGGGAAAAGGCAAAGGGAGCATCTCGATGATGAACAGCCTCAGCCCAAACGCCCTCGTGGGCGACCTCGGAAGACAGTAGTGACCGACCCTATTGGTGGGGTCACCATTGATTTTGGAAATTTCGTGAGTTGCTGTCTCTTTGCGTTGAGGCTACAGCTCATAGGTTAATCCCTCAGACCGTTCCTGGCACCCAGGCTTCTCGACACCCCACAGCAACAGCGCTACCCTCCGTAGGGACCTCTGCCCTGCGGATCATCGCAGCGGCTCCAGAAGTTCCAGCTAGGGCTTCTGAATGCACAACATCAGCCGTGGTAGCCTTGGAACCAGGAGAAGACCCGCAACAGGTCATTTTGGATCATAACGACAGGGCTGGAAGCAATGAGGCGGATGATGAAGGCATGGAAGGTGACGATGGAAGATGTTTGGAAGATGAGGCTGGTGGGGAAGGGATTGGAGTTGAAGATGAAATATGTGTAGGAGAGGATGGCGAAGACGAAGCAGACCCAGCGGAAGAACAACCGGACGACCCCAGTACGCTACCGCATGCATCCGGCAAACGGAAGCCACTCCCTCCGTGGCTTCTCGACGCATTCAACAAGTGCGTATCCGAGGCCAAGGAGAGAGATCAGGAAGGTTTACCTCGCCTTTACTACGAGCATAAGACCTTCTGGTTTCACCAAACCACCCCGTGGTTTCTCCTTGGACATAGTAGACAGCCACCATCTCCGCAGCTCCTGTACACTCCGCGATTTTTTCTATGGGATCCCATTGTTTTCGCAACCATTCCATGTCTGTATTGCAAAACACCCCTAGTGAGGCATGGGATCATCTCAAGACCACGGCGTTGCATCGATGTCGACTCCACTTTCTGGGTCATCGGATACCGCTACCGTTGTTCTTCTTGCCGAAATTCAAAGTCGGGTCGGAAGACTGTTACGTTTTGCAGCTGGGATAGCCGAATCCTAGCAGTGCTGCCACCAGCCCTGGCTGACGAGTTCCCCGCGGTGTTTACCTGGCGCAGTGGAATTTCAATTTCTTTGTTTGAGTGGATGCGAGCGTGTTTTCTGCGTGGTATGGGTGCTAAACAGTTTTCTGATTCAGTCCTTTCCCTCCACATTCTCAACCATGAGAAGCTCGAGCTGCAATATCTCCATTTTCTGTCTTCCCGTGTGTTAGACAAGTGGAGTGGGACGACATATCCGGCATTCCCGGCCTACAACGACACAGGACCACTTGGCCCACATCTCTATGTTCCCAGTGCAACTTTGCTCCGGAACATCTATGACAGCTTCATCGAGAAGCACCGTACCGAGATGCGGCAACATACCGCGATGCTTCCACTAACTGTTGGGGCCCTGGATCATAGCCACAAGGTGAGCTATTTTGTCGACTCTGATTTTGCATTCGATTTAAGTCAGGTTAATTAATTCTACAGTTTACAAAACATGTTGCTCGTGTTAACGGCGAGCGGCTTTTTGCTGGACTACTCACAGTCACCAATGAAAATGGAGAGATCCGCACCTGCCATCTTGTCACGACCACCGGCCATTCACAGTCCCTTCTTGCCCTCTCCGAAATTTCACGCTCGCTCGAGCTCTATGGCCATGAGCAACCACACGTCTTGTTTACAGACAACGTTTCTGGAGACAAGAACCTCCTCGAAGGCGTATTCAGCTCTTCGCTTAGACAGGATGTAATCGGCATCGAGGAATATGCGCACCTCGAGGAACTCCAAATTCCAGCAAATACCTCAATAATGGTCAAGAACACAGCGTCGGCAATCAACCTTGCATGCCAAATCATCATGGACGACCTCCCTCAAGACGGAAATTTGAAGCTGGTCGTCGGCTTCGATTCTGAATGGAACGTCAATTTCTCTGCAGGCGACCGTATCTGTCATCGTGGGCCCACAGCTGTGGTCCAATTAGCCTACAAAAATCGGATATTCATTTTTCAGGTCAGTCATTCATCCTTATTTGCCGTTGAATGAATAATGACCCCACGCACTAGGTCGGCGATATGATTGCCAATGGAACTCTCCCATCACAATTGAGAGTGCTACTGGAGAATCCCAATATCCTGAAGGTTGGACGGCTTATCGATGCCGACCTGAAGAACCTTCAAGCGGCCTGCCACTCGACGGTTCCATTTGTTGGAGCGCTGGACTTAGCAAAGCTCGCCAAGCAGCGTTGCGTGGTTCACAAAATCAGAACGACCAGTCTCAGCGACCTTTGTGCACGAGTCCTTCATAAACGGCTCAACAAGAACGTTTCGGAGCGAATCAGCAGCGCATGGGAAAGTCCTGTCCTCACCGAGGAGCAAATCCGATATGCAGCCTTGGATGCTTACGCTTCGCTTCGCATCTTTGAAGTCCTCAACTTGTTGCAACCCCCTCAGGCACTTATCGGTGAAACCTCTGGTACTACAGCTCTTGGAACCCATGTTATGCTTCGCGCTTCAGACCGGGGACCCTTCATCGCCGCAGGAACAATTACTCAACCATCATCGCCTTTGTTGCCAGGCTCTGTTTCCGTCAAAGTGTCCGAAATTCTATGTGGTGCAGCAAAGTTAAGATCTCATCGGAACCAGGCGCTTGTTGACTTTGGACGCCCACCGTTTACCATCGTTTATCCCCTATCCTATCTTGTCACATATTCCTATGTTGCACAGCCACCTTCTCGACCTAGTAACGACACGCAGCCTCAACGACTTCCCCCACTTGAAGCTCCATCATCTGACGATTCTTGGTTTGACTCTGCTCTTCAAGCTGCGACTGAAAGCCATGAAATTGACCAAGCTGCTCTTGTTGATGGGGAAGGAACATTGGGTCCTCAGGCCATTCAGTGGCCAGCAGAGCCGAAGGTCCGGAGCCGTGTAATCAAAGACGCCTTTCACCTTATGAACATGTTCAATGTTCCCCGAAGACACGGTTGTTCGGATGCATTTAATCAAGCGCTGCGAGATGCCATTTTTATTCCAGATACCCAAGACGCCAATCGAATTGCAGTTTGGGGCTCATCGCAGACGCCGCCGGTCACGTTTAACGAGCTGCGCCAATGGAGATCAACTTGGTTATGGAAACGGTGCAAACGATTCATTCCACCTCCCGAAATTCTTTATCCGCGTGTTTACAAAGTGCTCAAAACCTTTGGTCCTCTCAAAGATGCTACAACTGGGTCACCGCTTTTTGATTCGGCACGCTGGAAAATAGCGAAAAATGTTCTTGATCTCATTTACCGGGGTTTTGCCTCAGACCCTCCAGGTGTTCCTTTGTACACGACTCTTGGACT
The DNA here is from genome assembly GCA_004126415.1 of Candolleomyces aberdarensis. NCBI lineage: Eukaryota > Fungi > Basidiomycota > Agaricomycetes > Agaricales > Psathyrellaceae > Candolleomyces > Candolleomyces aberdarensis. The sequence continues at coordinate 4,290 of SDEE01001023.1, read as the reverse complement.
CGATAAGAAGACAAATCTACCACTCTATCGGTGCTTCCGGGGAACCAACATGACAGAAGGCGGCGTTCACACCCATCTACGACCTCACTTACCAACATCTGGTGCGTCATTACGACATGTTGAGGCTGCATTGTTGGATTTCGTGTTGTATCACAATCTAACTGTACGCAATTTTGCTCTTATCCGTTCGAGTTTTTTTTCAAAACTGATTTCCTGTCTAGGTTGGAACTTTCAACACAACCGGCCATCGCTATCACGGTCACTACTCCATTTGGATTTCCAATGAGATCACCGAGCTGAGAATCTTCCTCAAAGATGTTCTCACTGGTCCCTGCGCTGGTGACCCACCTTGGGTAAATGGAAACCTGTTCAAGCAATCCACAGAAGTCCCCGTTGGCGTTCTCCCAGTTCCTAAAGATGTTCGTGATGCAAATGGTTTGAGTGAATACGTGGAGGGGTTGCATTCAAGCCGTCATTCACGATCCTATGACTTCCTTGCCAAGCTGCAGGGAACTCGCAAACCAATCGTCCCCGTTCACACCCCTGCCGAGCATGCACTATTCCGTGATCTGATGCAAGAGAGCCCCGATTTCAGCATCAAGGCAAATGGCCCCGACTGGAAGCGTGCGGTGAGACTCTGGAATGCGAAGGCTGATGAATGCGAGGGCATTTATTATAAAGTAGGTTTCTCCACCGTGTTTGCACTGATTATGATGATTGACCCATCTTGTTCATAGCTTGCAGAGCAACTGCAGTCGTATTTCTCACACTGGAAGACGCGGGTGAATGCAAAGGAGTCATTATCTCTAGCCGACAACGTACGACTCCCACTTCTTCGTGAACTAACCGATCTGAATAGAACATTGTGTGCGCCGCCTGTTCCAGATCGTGCCCTCCAACCTCATTCCGTCACTGCTGGGCTCATCACAATAGCCACATCACCACCATCCCCACCAGCAGTACTCCCATCAGCGCCGCCGCCAACAACCTCGGATCAAAGTCATACTGTCAGCCCTAGGTCAAGCACAGAGATGGTGGCATCGTCCTTGGCCTCGGCCTCACACTGCCAACTTGAAATACCCCCCACATCCTCAACTCCTCAATATCTTGTAGCCCACCACCACATCTCGAAGGCATATGCAAAGCGTAAACCTTGCAAAAAGCCTCGACAGCCACGACACTGCGGAAAATGTCGGGAAATGCTCTGTCCAGGCAGACAAACTCGCCGTAACTGTAGAAATCCCTGTGCCCATTGCGGAAGTCATCTTTGTCGGGGACCTAATCCTGCACGACCGTCAAGGAAATGCAAGGATGCATGGGATTAGATAGGATGATCATGTACATACACAAATTGAATCTCTACCCTGCCTGATTACAAGACGTGCATCTAAGCGAGTATTGCAATGCCAAATTCAGAGAAAACCTCCAAAATCTGAAGGCTGGGAACATCAGAATCCGACTCCTTCTGGATTAAACGCTGGAAACGATAGCGAAAATACAAAAGCAGTAAGGATTTGATGCCATCTGCGAACCAGTTTGATGAAAGGCTGGGTAGATGAGGGAGGAGGTAGACGCTGAAAGCCGTTGAGTTTGACTCTCTTCTCCCTTTCCCTCTCCTCTCACCTTTCCCTTTTTGGAATTTATTTTTTCGTTTTTCTTTTCTTTTCTTTTTAACCACAAACACCGGTATCGAGCCCGGAGCTGCCTTATCCGAAAGTGATGGCGGTAATCAAGATTCCTTCAAACATTTTTAGTTGCCGGCAACAACTTCTTGCTCTTAACCTCGACTCTCACCATCTCGTCGCTGCTTGCTTGCTGCGATCTCAAAGCCCTTGAAGCCCGCGATACTTGCTACATACCTACTCCCGTTTAAGAAGCATTCCCTTGTGCCGATTGAAGTCATGGAAGCGGACGAGGATGATCAAGAGGAACATATCTTCGTGCCCACACTTGACGGCGCCGGACAGCCTACTGAGCTCACCCAAACGGCTCCCAATTGGAGGTAGGGATACTCCGGACTATAAAGAGGGCAGAAAAGTTTCTTAAAACGTCGGAGCCGGCAGCTCGAACGAATGTAGCCCGTAGGAGGAGCCTCAACTTGCGGGAGTTTCGTGGGCTGGCACTTGAACTATGAGTGGATTCCAAGATTCTAGGATTTCGGCGGCGAGTCACAAGTCGGCCTCTCCACTTTCTCAAATAGCGGTGAATATCGATGCTGACACGCTGCTGAGGTCAAGAAAGATCTTGATGAGAGGGAGAAAGTGGATCTGACCTCTTGGGCGCATATCGTCGAACTTGGCTCGGCTTGTCGCTAACAAGGACAAGACTTCCGATGGAATCCCGAACTGGACGAWATCAATYTCGAATTCAGGCCCAYTTTCTGACTGCTGTGMRTCYCGGGTCGGGCGGGGGTGGTCGATRGAGTCCCAGCCTCTACAGCATTTGGAGGGGCTGTCAAGTGTGGGTGTCAAGTGTGGGTGCTGTTTCCTCCATTTAGGGGCTGTAATTCCTTCTTACACTTGTTCAAGTCTTCTTTTTTTGCCAACGTGACATAATTGAAGCCCTCAGTATCATAAAGACGGCCAGCTCGGGGTTGTCCCGGCCTATTTAGCCCGTGTCAATGGCGGAGAACTCTCAGGAAGGGATCCTCTCAATAAGGCAACCAGTCTAGACTATTTAATAAATCTGTCTTTGTGACTGCATTCTTCACTCGATCCAATTCTATCGAAGGCGCGATGACCCTCCCAGCATCCACCGTACACCCAACCCCAAGACCCGGCGACACCGTCACCTTGATCGCACCGCGACAGCGCCTCATTCAACGACTCTTATGGGCATCTATAGCGGTATTGGTCCCCATATTTGGGTGCTCCATGGCGCGGCTCGGTTCGGGGTCTTTATGGATCTCACCATCTGTTACCGTGCTCTGCGTCGCATACGACATTACCCTGCTAGTTCTTACTTCCAAAGAACCCAAGCGAGCTGCTGCACAGGAGATTCATGGGCACCCCTTGTCAGTTCATCAAACTGAGGGTCCCTCCAGTCGGCCCCCTCTCCCCTCCGTATGCCGGAAGCCATCGATCATCCTCCCGTTTGTCCTCGCCTTCTTGTGGTTGGCGGCGATGGCAATGATTATCACCACCCTCGCTTTGGTGTCATATTCCGAAGGATCATGGATGGCGCCCTCGATCATCGAAGTAATTTTCATCGCGCTGCAGATCGCTGTGCTTGTCAAGTTGGGGGCGCTGTGTATGAAGGAGCGAAGGCGGTTGATAGGTGAAGATAGGCATGCGCAACTGAAGTGGTATCAACTTGGACAATATGAATAATTGGGAATCAGTACGAGATATCGCTCAACTTTTTCGATGTGTAACAACGGCGTTGATAGTGTTCTGTATATCCAGTGCGTGCAGTTACCTCTTTAACATGTATACTCACTGTGGCCTGTTTGTGAATAGCTACATCGGTTACATCGAGCACCCTGATCCAGCAAGTTCGGCACCCTTTCTGACTGCTGTGGGCCCCGTATAGTATGGCGGTATTCAATAGACTACAATTTACAGCCTCTACAGCGTTTGGAGGGGCTGTTAAAAATGGGTGCAAGAAAGCGCCCTCTCGAAATCCAAAGTGCGTTTGGAATATTTAATAGATCTGTCGTAAACTCCACTGCATTCCTCATTCGCTCCAACCCAACCGAAGGCACGATGTCCCTTTCAGTATCCACAGTACAACCAACGCCTGAGCCCGGCGGCACTACCGCCTTGGTCACAACGCAAGAGTGCCTCATACAACGCCTCTTATGGACATCAGTACTAGCCGTCTCGATATTGATATTGATATTTTTGTATATTACTCCAGCAACGGTCGACAGCTTAGACTCCCGTTCAAGCTCAAGGCCGAACGCAGACGGTACGAAGGCTGTTTTGCTGTGTACTGAACTCTCTGCTCAGCTAACTCAAATTTTCCGTGATGCGGGTTTGATGTGGGCTATAGGGCCATTCTCGGGATCCCACTTGTCCGTCGTGAAACTCTCAAACGTCATGCAAAGGCTTTTTGGCGATGGCGCAACCTTTAGCATCAACATTGTGGAGGGAAACCCAAAATATCCATGGATCGCTTTCGTTACGGGTATGACCCCATCTTCTCATTCTATTGTAGGCACACTGACGATTTTCCAGTGGGATCAGCGATTGATATATCCAAAGGAACAGGGAAGCTCCTGGCTGAAGGACATGGAGATACTCGAGACGCTGCAAAGCGAGTTGCAGCTGAGGCGGCATTGAAAGAACT
>SDEE01001021.1:0-14772 GCA_004126415.1 Candolleomyces aberdarensis | reverse complement strand
GGTGTGTGATTCCGGGTACAAGGGTCCAACAAAAGACTGCGCAGGAGGCCTTGTCTTTCAAGTTCGGTGGCGAGTTGATGGCCAGGGCCAAGCACAACGGTGCCCCACGAAGATCTCTATTTGCACATGTTATCATTCGAATCCGTTGACTCGCACCAAGTACAGAGAGGACGACGCAGGGATGAAGAAGACATGCGGTTGAGTCGCGTCGCACGCTTCAGGCGGCGGCATGTCGGCCATCAATCACGATCAGGTGGCGGTACAGGATGGATTAAACGTGGGATAGAGTGCCAGCGTCGCGCTCCAATCGTCAGCAGCTCTTTTCCAACATCTACCACAGCGACAGCAAGGGGCCCAGTTGGTCGTCTGTTGAGAATAAAGTAAGAAATAGACCAAGTCCTCATGTCTCCCCTTCAAAATTCAAATATTCACCAAGTCCCTCTACAGATGGCCCCAGCACTGCACGATGGCACGACGACGACGAGCCCACTGACAGAAGAAGCCAGCTTCCAGGCGTTGCTGCAATCCTTCTCCATGATCATCGTCTCCGAAATCGGTGACAAGACCTTCCTCATCGCTGCCATCCTCGCCATGCGCCATCCTCGCCTCATCGTCTTCGCCGGGGCCTTCGGTTCTCTCGTTGTCATGTCCATCTTATCGGCAGCCATGGGCCACCTCCTACCCACACTTATTCCACGGCGCTGGACGCAAGTGGCTGCATCCATCCTGTTCCTGGTATTTGGAACCAAAATGTTGATCGAGGCGAAGGCGATGAAGAGTGGGAATGAGAAGATCCAGGAGGAGATGAAGGAGGCGCAGGAGGAGATTGAGGATGACGAGGCGGAGCATGAGGGCAGGGACGGCGATGATATTCCGTTGGAGGCTGTGGAGGCTGGAGAGAGACCGGTTCATACTCGGTCGCCGCGGCCTGCAGCGTCGAAATCCAAGGCTTCGTTGGCCGATGGTGCCAGGAACTTTTGCAGCTTACTGCTGGGACCGGTCTTCGTACAGGCTTTCGTGTTAACCTTCCTTGGAGAGTGGGGAGACAGAAGCCAGATTGCGACTATTGCCCTGGGCGCTGCTCACGTACGTTTCTCTTCCTTCTCATCGTTTCCCCTGTTGACCAATTGCTGACTGACATTCCAGAACGTTTATCTCGTAACAATTGGGACTGTGGTTGGTCATGGTTGCTGTACCGCATTGGCCGTCATTGGCGGAAGATACGTCTCGACAAAAATATCCGTCAAGCACGTTACGTTCGGAGGCTCTATCCTCTTCTTAATCTTTGGGATTGTCTACCTGTACGAGGCGTATACGATGGGGAGCGACGTGGACATGTCAATTCCCATCACACCTAGTTCTGAGCCATAATTGCTCTGTATCTCGCTCTTTTTATTGGACTCTGCACATACTACTCACTGTATTCTACTACTGTACACCTTCTTATACTTATTCATTCGTTGTGACCTCCTCGAGCACGTAGACTTGACTCTGGGATAAATCTATTGGGAATTTTACCGTTTCTTCGAGAGGGCCGACCTCAGGGCGCCACCACAACATGTATGGCAATAGGCTGCCCGCCGCGTCGGCCTACCGACTCGCTTCAGGGCTCAGACGCCGAAATGCGCGCCGTCACCAAATTTCTGCATACGGGCGCGCCGTTGTGCGAACAATGGTTTATCGTGCTTGTCCCCAGCCACCGGCACCGGGTGGTGCCAATGTAGTCGCTTGAAGCCTTCTCTTGCTTCCTTTCTTTGAGCATGCTGCACGATAGAACTGGACTTCTCTCTTGTTCAGTCAGCTCTAGGCTTGACTACCTCTACGACCGCGTTCCTCGTTGCGGGGGCGCACCGTTCATCCATAAACCCATTGTGAATGCCCTAGACAGGGATAGTGACCTTGGGCACCTCGCTTGTTTTTTTTNAAGAACTATTAGACCTATATTGGAATCTACCTTTTCCCAGCAATCCTATGAAGCTGTTCCGAGCGAGGCAGGTGAGTTTGGATGGATTCTCACTTGAAAATTATGGCGTCCGCCTTCGATAATTGAATCCGTGGATGCAATGTGTAGTGTGTGTTTCCAATAGTTGTTTGGTGTAGCCGGTGTTGTTCAGCGTGAGTTATAAGATAAGACGGATCAACACCAACGGAATCGATCGACTCGCAACTGGGACCATAAACTTGCCTTGAACCTCTCACTCTTGCGACTGATGTCTTCGTCTTCTCCCTTTCATCAACGCTTGAAGACCAATTATGTTCCTTCGGATGCAGAAATTCCCGAGGTTCGAACGTTTATCAGCACCCGCCAGCCGGTCCTAGATGAATTCGAATCAACAGATCGAGGACTTGGAGTTGCAGCTGGAGAAGCTGAAAGGGCGCAGAAGGACTGGACAGGAGTTCATTGACGATCACTTCGCTCTATTGTCGCCTATTAAAAGAGCTCCAGACGATATCCTCTCGTCCATCCTTGCCACTGCTGTTGTGGAGCCTGAACGGTGCAAAGACGACCAGGGGCTCGCATCATTCCGCAAAGCAACGACCTTCAGCCATGTTTGCAAGCGTTGAAGGGCGGTATCCATCAGTACAAAATCCCTATAGCGATATCTAGATATCCGCATCCCCAAGTATCCGCCGCCCTCCAGGGATTACTGGAGGGCCCGGCTTGGGAAGCTCGAACCGATGGTGAAGACATCTATAGCACGATCTGCAGGCTATCCGCTGTGCATAGAGGTGGACAGCCCCGTCGACATTTACAAGGTCGTCAGATTGATCTCCACCACGGAGAGAGAACGCATGACGGAGGATCTGCAATATCTGGAGGGCCTTGTGGAGATTTTGCTGGAATCAACAACGCGGTGGAAGGAAGTGACGTTCTGTTTCATTATCCCCTTTATCGACACACCTCTTCGTCGATTACTCGTCGTCCAGCCCTCCGAAAAGGCCATATTGCGCAACGTGAAGCTGGATGTTGGCCTTGCACCCTCGGGAGCTGCTATATTCGCCCCGTTGGAGTTATGGCAAACGGACTGGACGTATGAAGGACCATCAATTCTCATGCACGATTCAATCCACGTACTTGACTTGAGCTGGATAATGCAGGATATCGCGAGCATGCCCGTTGATTGGCCTTCCCTAACCCACCTTGCATTTAGAGGGTATCACCGCATCGTGGAGTCTTCTCTCCACTTCGGTGCTACCGAGGCACTCAGGTTGCTTAGGTTGTGCCCGAACCTGGTCACTTGGAGTATACCAATGAAATCTGCCCCTCCTCCTGTCACCACCAAGCCTATCACGCTAGCCTTCCTCGAGGAATTCTCTATCCTCCCGTCTCCACCCTACATCCCCAGCAATTTCCCTCCCTTGTCGTCCTTCCATCTCTTCGCAAGCTAGCCATCCACTAAGACCCAGATCATTGGATGCCCCCCCCATTACGGAAAAAGCGGAGTTGCCGAGTTCGTCCAACGTTTCGTTTATCAGCTCACAGATGTGACATTATACATCCCCAGTCTCACTCCCACCCATCTTGATCATTGCCTACGACATCTCAAAATGCCATCCGCCTGGAAATTCATTCCGATTGCTTTCCTGCCGGACCACCATGCGCAGCTCTAACCCCTCAGCTTTTTGCCAGGCTCACGCCTAAATCTAAATCACACACCGGTGGGCACCTGGTTGAGGTTCCTGTACTACCAAAATTGGAGGGAGTTGCATTCAAATTTGGGTTTGATCAAGATCATGAAGAACTCCTTCTCGATGCCCTCGTAGATTTTGTGGCGGCAAGGAGAAGAGAGGGGGGTGAACCACGTATCGCACGCCTACGGAGAGTAGAATTCGTCTTCTGCTTCCCCAAACTCCGTCGCGATCCCCTGGAGCTCCTCCGAGCTGAAGACGTAAGTTTGGATCGATTTTCTTTCGAGGGCTACCAGGTGTGTGCAGACGAAAACCTAGAAATGTGATTGTCAGGGAACTGTTCTTCGTAGTGATCTCCAATATACTATCCTTTGTAGAGTCGCATAGGAATATCAATCTTATCGACCAAGTGAACCCATTCCATACTCGCTGATCGTGGCATGATTTCATGCAGTAGTGCGATGATGACCTCGTCGACCACATCCCTAGATCTCCTCATGCTGGGGCTGCTGAAGGCGAAGCAAGCTCCATCAATGTTGCCAACAACGTAACATGCGTGAATAGAGAACGCAGGTCTTGGTGGTGGGCATCCATCACTGATCGGTGATGGGTTACTGAGTCTGGATCTACCATTTTGACCCGTCATGCAGTAGGCTATCTCGCAGCCACATTCGGAGCGATCGTCAACAGCCACCCACGGGTCTGTTTAGTGAGTCGAAGACACTTCTAAGAAGGCTTGCCTTCCGTCCGAGTTCAATCGTCATATCTGTCGTTACTAACTACCTATCTATGATGCACTTGCTGATGATATTCTCGGAGCCAGTGTTGAACGACCACTGAGGGGGTGTTTGACGTCATGCCTCAGCTGCCTGGATGATCCTCAGCATAAATTCATGGTCCTACAGGTTGTTCCCCCCAGAACCTCCACAGTTTCTTCCTGCCCTCCTCTTGCCCACGACACATTGCTTTAGCGTACCGAGATGACCCGGCAGTTCGTTAACAACAGGCGTGCATTCTATGGTAAGTGCGCCAACGTCCTTGATTTCAGATCTCTAAATAACTGATGGTTCTATCGGATAGTTTTCGTGATACTGCTTTCAGGTAAATCCAACCGAGATATATCTCTGCAGTGAAAAAGCTGACTATTTGAGAATACAGCGGGTGTCCTTGGAATAAGCGCCAACTTTGCCAGCCGCTTCGGCGCATCTTTCGGAGGCGAGTGGCTTCGATTCTTCTTCATCTCGTCTACTGTGGTCTCATATCCTTATAGATGGCTTTATTACCTTTGCTTTGGTTGTCGCTTCGTTGAACATATTCGTCTTCCTCTTAAGGTTCGTTCATGGTATCCTGTTCACGATGAGAAACCTCAATGGACCGGCTCCAACGGCAGCTCCCAGCGGTCACAACCGCGTTTCGAGATCTTGTTGTTGGCTTTATTCGGGATTCTTTGGCTAGGTAATTGTCATTATGAGTCACAGATGCCCTTTGTTCTGACGCTGTTCAAACCGCATACTAGTTGTGGCTGTATGGGCGACGTAAGCAATATTTCTCATCAACAACCCACTTAGTGCTCTAACGACACACCGCGACTCTCTTTTAGCGACATCGTTGGCGACACGCACTGCTATAACCTGCAAGGAGGCATGAACGCTAACGACGGCCGTTCGAGTAAGCTAATACCTACGACTTCACCCGGGATACAAAAAGTCTTGACACATCGTTTAGTCAGTTCCAGGTCGTCGTGCAGACAAATGAAAGTCGTCCAAGGATTTTCTTGGGCTCTCTTTGCAGGATACCTCCTCGCTCTTCACACACTCTTCAAACTCATTGGACACGCAAAGCGCCTGGGACGATATGATATCAACTATGCTCCCATCCGAGGTAAATACATATCTCTTCTCAGACGCTCACGTCTTTGGAGCTGACTTCTTGTTTTTTCGGCTCTTATAGAGGTACCTTGGTTTTACGAAATGCCAGGCTACTATCCAACTGAGGGACGTTACGGCCAGTACTCCGGCCAATACCCCCAGTATCCAACCATGCCGTCTGCTGGTCAGCCGATGGCAGCGGCGCAGCAGCCCCAAGTCACTCATATCACCGTTTGAATGAATGAAGGGCACACGATTTATCAAGTACAGAGAGAAAAAGATATCCTCATGACCTGAACAGGACGCAGTTGTGACGTCTCATCCTGCATACCGACTAGAGGTGCCTAGTATTAACTACGATTCAGCCTCAATCAATGCCGATTTCTATTGCTTGTGAATGAATCATACCTAAACCCCAAAACAATGTTGTAAGAGCGTGAACTATTAGTGGCGCACTCTGCCCGGGGGAGATCAGAATATTTCTAGCGCAAACGTGGCTTGTGGTTCTATACATTGTATTGAACCGAAATTCTATGAATTTAGCTTGAATTTAGCACTCAGAAAAACCACGAATAATATTGAACGAAGATCGTGGCACCGTTCATTCATTACCTCCCAGAACCACGCCAGAGCTGAGAGGCTGACAGATGCGGCGTCGTCGACCCAGCAATCTGAACTGGTGTTCCACAGCTTGGTGCCGGCTGAGCAAAAGTGGAAACCGGCCGTTCCTCAAGGATTTGTGCCGTTCATATGACAGCTAACACGAAAACGATAGACCAGATTTCACTTTGCTCGCCTTTTGATATATGTTTAGTTGTGGGGCGGTGACGCAACCAACCAAACACTCAATTCGGTAGTTGACGCGGAGGAATGACCCTTGTGGTGGTTGGTATCGCGCTGGTACCTGGAGGTACGCCGGATTTGGCATGGTGTGCGGACCATGTTTGTTTGCGACGCTCCGACAGTAAACAAATATCAAAAATGAAACCTGGTCTATCGTTTTCGTGTTAGCTGGAATATGAATTACTGATCGGTGATGGGTTAAGGCTGAGTCTGGATCTACCATTTCGACCGTCATGCGATAGGCTATCTCGCAGCCACATTTGGTGCGATCCTCAACAGCCACCCACGCTTCTATTAATTTAGGGAGTCGAAGACACATCTAAGAAGGCTTACTTTCCATCCGAGCTCAATCGTCATATGTGTCGTTATTAACTACCTATCTATGATGCACTTGCTGATGATTTTCTCGGAGCCAGTGTTGGACGACGACTGAGGGGGTGTTTGACGTCATGCCCCAGCTCCCTGGATGATCTTCAGCATAAATTCATGGCCCTACAGGTTGCTCCCCCCAGAACTTGCACAGTTTCTTCCTGCCCTCCTCTTGCCCACGACACATTGCTTTAGCGTACCGAGATGACCCAGCAGTTCGTTAACAACAGGCGTGCATTCTATGGTAAGTGCGCCAACGTCCTTGATTTCATATGTCTAAATCGTTTATGGTTCTATTGGATAGTTTTCGTGATACTGCTTTCAGGTAAATCCAACCGGGATGTATCTTTGCAGTGGAAAAGCTGACTATTTGACAATACAGCGGTTGTCCTTGGGATAAGCGCCAACTTTGCCAGCCGCTTCGGCGCATCTTTCGGAGGCGAGTGGCTTCGATTCTTCTTCATCTCGTCTTCTGTGGTCTCATATCCTTATAGATGGCTTTATTACCTTTGCTTTGGTTGTCGCTTCGTTGAACATATTCGTCTTCGTCTTAAGGTTCGTTCATGGTGTCCTGTTCACGATGAGAGACTTCAATGGACCGGCTCCAAATGCAGCTCCCAGTGGTCCCGACCGCGTTTCGAGATCTTGTTGTTGGCTTTATTCGGGATTCTTTGGCTAGGTAATTGTCATTATGAGTCACAGATGCCCTTTGTTCTGACGCTGTTCAAACCGTACACTAGCTGTGGCTGCATGGGCGACGTAAGCAATATTTCTCATCAACAACCACGCAGTGCTCTAACGACACACCGCGACTCTCTTTTAGCGACATCGTTGGCGACACGCACTGCTATAACCTGCAAGGAGGCATGAACGCTAACGACGGCCGTTCGAGTAAGCTAATACCTACGACTTCACCCGGGATACAAAAAGTCTTGACACATCGTTTGGGATCCCTAGTTAGTTCCAGGTCGTCGTGCAGACAAATGAAAGTCGTCCAAGCCTTTTCTTGGGCTCTCTTTGCAGGATACGTCATCGCTTTTTACACACTCTCCAAACTCGTTGGACACGCAAAGCGCCTGGGACGATATGATATCAACCATGCTCCCATCCGAGGTACATACATATATCTTCTCAGACGCTCACGTCGTTGGAGCTGACTTCTCGTTTTTTTGCTCTTGTAGAGGTACCCTGGTTTCACGAGATGCCAGGATACTATCCGGCTGAGGGACGTTACGGCCAGTATGCCGGCCGATACCCCCAGTATCCAACCATGCCGACGAACGGCGTGGGGAAGTAGCCCCAAGTTACTCATATCACCGTTTGAATGAATGAAGACAACACGGTTTATCAAGTACGGAAGGAAAAAGATATCATTATGACCTGACCAGGAGAAAGTTGTGACGTCTCATCCTGCACACCGACTGGAGGTGCCTATTATTAACTACAATTCAGCCTTAATCAATGCCAATTCCTCTTGCTTGTGAATATATCATACCTAAACCCCAAAACAATGTTGTAAGAGCCTGAACTACTGGCGCACTCCGCCCGGGAGGGATCAGAAAATCTCTAACACAAACTTTGTTTGTGGGTCCTATCCATTGTATCAACCCGAAATTGTATGGAGTTGGCACTGAAAAAGCCACGAACAATACTGCCTTTCTCATGCCCCCAGCCTCGATTTGGAACCTGCCGTTGATCTCATTTGAGAGAATATAGGAGATGGCTTCTTTGTCCCGAGCCTGACATCCGCATAGTCATCCCACGCCATCCCGTCCAAGATAATAACACGCACGGATTGTCTCTGAGATTAAATTGCTAGCACTCTATATCATACATAATAGTAACGGCACAACTGTTTCACGTTTCACACTGGTGTATTACTTGTATTGAACGAAGATAGTCACACCATTTATTCAGTTCTTCCCAGAACCACGCCAGAATTGAGAGGCTGGCAGTTGCGGCGTCGTCGACGAGCAATCAAATCTGGCGTTCCACAACTCAGAGTCGGCTGACGAGGTGTGGAAACCGGCCGTTCCTTATTGGGACCTTGTGCCGTTACTAGCATCTAGCATCTAGCTGATTCTAGCACCCCATGACGAAAAAGCTCTCCACAGTTCTACAGCACCTGTCACTCGCCTTCAGGGCTCTCTGGCTCACGCAGACCGGGCCCAATTTCCTCGCTGAAACCAGAATCTTGGCGAGAGTATCACTGTTAATTGAGTCCTTCCACTGCCAATTTCATCGAAGCGCCTTGAGCCCTCCTTCGAAGCAGCCCCAACTATGACCGCGTGTTTCCGACAATGCGATGCATTCGAATTGGATACATCAGTTCCGGCTGGATGCGGCATTCGAACAACTATGGAAGCAGTATATAAATGCAGACCGTCGTTCACAACGTTCGTCGCATCTGACCTCCTGAAGCTTCTCGCCAGCTGTACGACAACCCCTCGATGGAGAACATTCTTATCACTCCCCGAGAAAACTTCGGCCCAGGTTGCTGTGGGTCTCCATCATCCTGTCAATTATCATTCTCGGCCTCTCGATGGCCGTTTTCGGATTCATGTCCTACCTCCTTTCACCATGTGCAGCTAGAGCAACCCTGATCTTCGATATCACCATGCTGGCTCTTCGCTCGAAGGAGCGAAAGTTGCAGGCCAGGAGAAGTGTACAATCTTGCCTGCCACACCATGCTCTAGATTATCTTTGTCACGGTGCGAATCGGTGTTTGGGGGACGTTTTGTGGGCTGTGTAGGATGGAACGAAGAAAGTCGTTGAATTTGGATGGGAAGGTGAAGTGGTATCCTCTCGTTGGATACGTCCGTATTGTGCTGAGTGCCGTCGAAGAGCGAACTGTCGCTATGTGTGAACACTAAAGGTTAACATCATTGGAATATAGTACCTAGCCACTGGTTTTTGACTCCCACTTCGTCGGCACCTCCTCCCACTCATCCTTTGTTGTGTACATATATAGAGGCTAACAAGATACAAGCGAAGCTTTTTTCTAAACCTCCTTAACCGGCGTCTGCGCGCCAGCAGCAACACCAAAACTAACGCCAGCACTCGTATTAGCGCCTCTCTGGCTCGTCAAACTCGGGCTCAACGGAAACCCAGCACCCGAACCCGAACCCGAACCCTGACCCTGACCTGGCGGCGAATCCAAATTCCACGCCCCAACTCCAACTCCATGGATATGATACTGCTCCCCAACAATTTCCTTCGTAGCCAGCATCAACCTATCGAGTCGGTTCATGATTCTATACGCTACTGAGATCCCGACGCAGAACATCCTGGAAAAGAGGGGAGGAATTGAACGGAGGTTATACAGGGTTGATTATAAGGAGAACGAGACGACGCACAAATACTGCTCATCCTTCAACGTGTCAAGCGTCAGAAGCCTTGGTAAACCGTAATCTTCCTCTGAATCTTGGTGAATAACGTCGAGCCCATGGTATCTCATCATAAACCTATCCAACAACGGACACGGTGTGACTTGTGGGAGTGGGTTTCCGGTGCGCAGGGACGAGGATATCATAGCTGAAGCGGCAATCAGTAAAAGTCGAGAGGCAGGACGGACAGCACGGAGAATAAGAGCGATACGTACAAATGACTGCCAAAACGTCCCCCTGGAAATCAGGATCCAGGAACCTGGCCCGTTTAAGAAACGCACGCGTCCAGGACGGCTCGAGGTGTTCCATCACAGACATGAGATGGCTCAACGAATACGCAATTGCCCTAGAAGAGCAAGTATCATCAATACCTTTAATCGTAGGAACGGATAATAAGTCCAAGAGAACGCACAATTGTAACTCCAGAACCTGTTGATACCGCTTCTTCGGCCACCGACCTCTCAACGAGAACTGAATGAAGAAATCAGTATGCATGATGATGATTCAGAAGGTGAAAAGGCCCACACACCTCGTAAACGATATTAGTCGATAACGCACTCGACCGGTTCAACTTGGCTCTCGTAGCCACCAAGCTCGATATAATTTCATCCATCTTGGCCTGGGTCCTCGGGGTATAAGTCGCAAAAGTGATGATCGAGCAATATATGGTCCCAAGCTCGGTACATGTGGTAGAAAGCAGAGATCGTTGGTACCGTCGGAGAGTCATGTTGGGCGGCAACATTGAGCCAAAGCTGGAAGAGGGTTCAGTCAAGGCAAGGGGGATAGAAAGAAATCGGCGGAGACTCACAATGCCGCCACAACACCAATCGTAACCAACACGAACCGACGCTATATCGCAGGATCAGCACGAACTCACGATGAACGGCAGACGAGGAGGTCATACTCACCCAAGCAACATCCCAGCCAACACCCTGTGGTGCGGGTACGAACTGGTGCGTACTTTGATACGAGTATCCAAGCACCTACCAATCATCAGTAACGAAGAGAACCAACGCAGAGAAATGACCTACAAGAATAGCAGTAACGAAAGCCACGATGTTCGTCATTGGAGGAATAGGGCAATACAGCCGGACCATGAAAAAGAACGGGAAACAAACACCGCACACAACAGCGAGACTATACGGGCTCCCACGTCCAGATCCAGCCGAAATATACCTAGAATCATGGTATGAGCGACCGTGCATCTGGTGAACGACCAACAGCAAGGAAGAGAGCTCCTACATACCACGTAACCATACCAACCAACCCACCACTAAACGTCGCAATAATCCGAGCCGCAAGACCAAACGTTGTGTCGCCCCGGAATCGAGCTAGCGTGAGCTGTCCCATGATCCTTCATACAGCGTCAGCCTCCAGAAGCCACCCGCGAGAACGTTGATAGATTCCTTACATAGCCCAAGCCCAACTATGCCCTGGTGAGCGTTAGCATCCCGCAGATGACACCGAAAGGGGGCTACACTTACTAAATGCATACGCCGCAGAGTCTTGAATCAGATACGGAAGACACAAAGCGACTGCGACAAACAATGGTAAGTATACGTCAACGTGTGGAGGGCGAAACGGAGGACAGACCAGATATAAGCCCAGCCTTGATAGCGAACAGGGAATTGCCAGTCGTAATACCATTCAAAGCATGATAAACCGTATTCATAATGAGCTCCAGCGCGTTACGAGGGGGAAGGGCGTCGGGGTCTCGTTTATTCGGCAAACCCAGGTCACCAGTGGATTCTGGATCCACAGGGTGCAAGCCTTGAATAACATCTGGATAAAGGCGCATACATGAGAGCAGGATCGGGAACGGTATCAGGCATTGCATACCTGGATCATCATCGTCGTTGTGATCAGCATTCTCTGGAACATCATGAGGACCCCATCTGAATATGTGCGGCACAGGAGCCCAAAACCGAACTTTCGTTCGCTTTTCTTCGAGTTTGACAACCTCTTCCAGCTAAACTGGCTTGTGAGACCTAGAGGAAAATAGGAGCAGCAAAGGATACTGACCATTTCCAGGATGACGGAGGCGGTCTGTATCAGATGGTACTGGTAAACGTAGCAATGGAACAAATGTCTATGAGGCGGCAGTTCGCGGTGGCCATTTTCGTCGTCGCCGGGCTCGCCGACCACTGGGTGATATGGTTCGATAACCCGTAACCTGAGAACGAGTCAATCACCAAGTCCTTCGAGAGCTAAACTGGTGAACGAACCTTCCGTGTTCTCTAAATTCGCTCAACGCCGCCGACAGCGAGCTCTGAACTTCCACCACTTGTTCGACAAGGCGAGCACGAGTATTCTCCTTCTTCGTTCGTCTGAAACAGTTGAACCTTCCATGACGGACATGCTTCAGCCACGAGTCAACAGTCTTGATCCCTGAACTACACTCTCGCAAAAGCGGAACGCATCTGGTGGGATTGAGCGGTGAGAATTCGATCGACACAATCCAGCAGCGACACGTACCCCTCACTCAACAACTCAGTCTCCATCTGAACCCACTCCTCCTGCCGAGGATCTCGAAAATGCTTCGCCTCGAGATTGAGGTACTTCTGTGACTCGAAGACACCGACAACGTGCTCGACCCGTCGACGTCGTCTCAAGGATAGGTTCGTCAAAGACTGATGCAGAATTTGATGAGGAAGGTGGAAATGAGGGTGGTGGTGGCTAGCTTTGTGTGGATGACTACTGGAGAGAGTCGGAGAATGCAAGGGGGAGAGAGCACGAGAGGACTTGGGGGTTGAGGCCTGGCTTCCATCCTTTTTCTCTCCGCGCTCGACCGACGGTTGTCTAGAGCGGGATGCAGGGCTTCCGGGAGTGGGCGTGGGGGCGACGGACGTTCCAGGCGTAACGGGAAACTTTTGCTTCGAAGGGTCGATCAGGCTGAAATACATGCCCATGCCTTGCACTCTTCCAGTGATACGTCGTGCGAAGCCTTGGAAAGCCTGGAAGTCCGTGGGCGAGAAGCGGGATACAGTGAGGTCGTTTGGGAGAAGTCTTGCGGCTGCTGCTACGTTGAGGAGCCCACCCTCGGACTTTTTTGCGGTGGAAATCGCGTCTTCCACAAGCTTATCGAATTCCGGTGTCCCAGTGGTCGATTGGAGGAGAGTTACGTGCTGTTCGAGCACCGAAGAGAGTGGGGCTAATACGGCTTGAAGACGTGTGGTGTACAAAGCAGAGATTGTCAGAGGAAATACGGTGAGGGAGAGGACCAGGGCAATAGCGGAATGTGCTGCCAATGGAATAACTATGCTTTGTCCAGTCTGAAAACAAGTCAGCCTTCGGGTAATAGACACAGGAAGGCACACACCGTGTAATATGGGTAAGGAAAGAATACAGCAGTGGTTAATGTGATATCTGAAGACACTGTTAGTGGCCGATTCGTCGCTGAGTAATTCACGCACATACCTAGGGAGATGCAGGCGAAGATGCAAGCAAACAGGTAAGGGCCTGGGCCAAGGCGAGCCTTGATGAAGAGGAAGAATGTGCTTCCGACGCCTATGAAGACGCCGATAATGACACTGGGCTGGGAAGGTGAGCTACGTCTGTGGGTACAGGTCCAGGAACACGCGCACCGCAGCCTCGATATAAGCACCATTAATAACGTCTGCGAAAGAAACGCTATAATCGACGTGACTTCTGGAAAGGCTGGCTAGCTTGATGCCTAGACATGACCACCTATAATATTGTTAGAAAGCATGAGACAAACGTGTTGGCCCACTCACGCCCAAGCCAGGCAGGCGAAGAAGAGGATCAACAGCTCTCGCTCCACCACCGCAACAAATGGATCACTCGGCGGCGAAAGAAAGGAGGCTATAAGGATAAGGTAGCTTGCCTGAATAGAATGAGAAACGTCTCCTCAGTGACTCGAAGATTCACCCACCATGCCTAACCGTTGTCCAACTCTGGGTATCGCAAAGAGAACCGTCGATATCCACGCCGCCAACGAGCATCGGATGACCGGCTTGAGACTGGACCAGTTCAAGTTGTCTTGGATCCATTTGAATCGACTTGGGACCTTGAATTCGAGCTTCCAGATGCTACTCGACGACGACGATCCACCACTGCCAGTGGTTATAACGCTGGGTTTCGTGTCGATTCGGACGTCGGGCTTGCGTCTTCTGGTCCGCCCTCTGGCTTCTTCCTCCTCCATCTTCTGGCGCGTTGAGGACTATGTCAGAGTGCTCAGCAGGAGATAAGCATTCTTGTCGTCGACGGTGGTTAAAAAAGGACGAGGGTCACTCGAACCGGACGAGACCCTAAGGAAGGGGTTGTGTGACGTACAAATGACATATGACGTCTTCCTGACTACACATTCCCATGTCGCACTACATAAAAGGCGAGTTGTTCCTACAATTACTAACCCACAAGCATACAAGGTTTCATTTACCAACGCGCGACCGGTCGTTTTTGTGGCCGGTGACAGCTGCTGCAGGGAGGTCGGAACGGGAACCGAACAATAGGGGAATTCAGAATTGACGCAGCAGCCGATTCGAAACAAGAAAACTGTTTTATTTTGAAAATACCCACCGATTCATATCTGACTTCCCCCGCTGCAGTTCGTGTTTCAAAACCAGTGGGAAAATGATCGGGGTTTGAATAATTGATGCGGCCGTTAGCGCGCCAGGCGCAATTAGATCACGATTAGATAGCTCAACTCGTACCTT
>SDEE01001020.1:0-14787 GCA_004126415.1 Candolleomyces aberdarensis | reverse complement strand
GAACTTGGGGTGCTAGCTGTCAATATTATCCCACATTCAAAGACCGATTGGATGATTGGGTCAGAGCGCTACGATCATCTGAGTCAGACCTCCAGCAGCAGAAAGCCACACCAACATTAGCATCACCGTGACGGTGGCACGCTCTAAATACCCGAGCGGGGGGTAGCGCCTGTGCCGTGACTCTCCACCATCAATCTTGGGTTTGCCAGGTAAAGCTCTGCTTCTTTGTGACTACAACAGGTTTGCATACTTGAGGCAAGGCCCAATTCGGTGTATTTATCAAGTCAACGCCCATTCACCCAATGGTGAAGGTAACAGACAAGTCTCAAATTTAAATTTGCAGAACTGATAACCACTAGCAATCTAACAAACCTGCAGTGCCTGTGGTGAACCAGATGCATCCTGCTCCTAGGTTTATGGGTATCGAGATTCGCTCGTCGCGTCGCAGGACTCCTATCCATTTGGGTGTCGCAGCTCATCTCGATCTCGCACTCTTAGATCACGGTGGTCCTGGCGGACCGAAAAGCCTGACGGCTTTTGCCCATAAACCTTTTGCTTCACGCTCCTCCTCTGAGCTTTCTGTCTTGTGTGAACACACCCATCAATCCTTATCTGTTTCATATAACAGATAAAGCACTCAGAGAAACAGCCCTAGCAAAAATGCATAGATAACCAAGCCTAAGATGGAGTGACGCAGGAGCGGAGGGTTAGGATCATGTCTATGCATCAAAGCGATGGCAGGTTCTTCCCACGAGGCGGCATGCCTCTCTCCTTCCGACTGCCATCGCCTCTGAGCATAGAGCTCGCCCGAGGCGCCTTGCCGCCGTTTTCTTTTCCCCACCCACCACTCCCAGGAAACACCGGCAGCTCATCAAGAAATCCCTGAATAATCCAAGGGTTCAGCGCTCATACTGGAAACCACAGCAATCAACAGCAACTCTGCAACTTGTCTGTTAGGAACCCATGCGGCAGTCTAAGAAATATGACAATGGACTCTTTAACTTTAAGATTACGTCTACCATTGTAAAGCGATCTGATAGCTGCTCGGTGTTGTTTTCCCACCCACCCGTCGCAGCTCATCTCGATCTCGCACTCTTAGATCACGGTGGTCCTGGCGGACCGAAAAGCCTGACGGCTTTTGCCCATAAACCTTTTGCTTCACGCTCCTCCTCTGAGCTTTCTGTCTTGTGTGAACACACCCATCAATCCTTATCTGTTTCATATAACAGATAAAGCACTCAGAGAAACAGCCCTAGCAAAAATGCATAGACACGCGTTTTCAGCATTGTATAGAGGATAAGAATTCGACTGGCGAATGCGACTGTCCTTTCCAACGCGTCTTCTCGTCTTCCCGTTTCCTCATTTCTCAAACCGCTCAGCACAATGTCCTCGGTTCTAAACAATGCTAGTCACTTCAGCGTCGGAGGAAATGTGGTCAACAATCACTATAATGGCTCTGGTTCGAAGAGCTCTATCGAAAGTGATTGATTTCGACATGGGAATGGTGCTCTGGGACTGACCTGACCTGCGCTTTGCTGACAGAGCTGCGAGAGCACATCGCTGCTGGAGCATTGCACAACTCTGCAGAACGCTACGACGCACCGAAATGCCATCCAGAAACCAGGGTTGCGGTGCAGGATGAGGTCGTTAGTTGGATATGCGACGGAGATAGTGACGATGAGCCCAAGGACATCATGTGGGTGACGGGGCCGGCGGGCTCAGGAAAGACGGCCATCATGGGCTCAGTCGCCGACACCTGCCAGGGGAAGGGGATCCTTGGTGCTACCCATTTTTTCTCGTCGCACTCCGGGTCGGCAAATAGGCGCTCGAAACACTGTTTGGTACCTACGCTGGCCTATCAACTCGTCCAGCACAAAGCCATGACCCAAGTTGCAGCCCGAATCCTTTCCACCGTCGAAGACAATCCAGTGATTTTCGAACAAAACCTCGACGTGCAATTGAACCAGTTGATATTGGAGCCATTACGAGCGTGTCAAGATCGCCCACCACTGGCGGGGTGGCCCAAGGTCATTTTCATCGACGGCCTCGACGAGTGCGGGGCAGACCAGTACCAAGATGCGACTCAAAGCAACCCACCTTCCCGCTCAAGAGAGGGTGATCAAATCGAGATCCTTTCGATATTGAAGAAGGCCGCCAGCGATCCCAACTTTCCCTTTCGTATCGTCATCGCCAGTCGTCCCGAGCACGCCATCAAGCGCTTTTTCGACGATGTCGCGAAGTCCCTGACCAGGGAGCTGTTCCTCGATGCAAAGTATAACCCGGACGCCGATATGGCATTGTTCCTCGAGAGCAAGTTCGCAAACATCCGACGTGAAAGCCAACTCCCGTCATCTTGGCCAAGGGAAGGCGTACGCCGAACCCTGATTGCCAACGCGTCTGGGCAGTTTATCTACGTAGCGACTGTAGGCCGATTCATGGAAGTATCTGGGGGAGATCCCGATGAACTCTTGAAGCAGGTTCTACGGCTGCCCGGTTTCAAGGCCTCCACTGATGCACTCGCACCTCTGGACGCGCTATATACCCACGTCCTTAGCTCCAGTCCAGATCCACCCCTCAGCATCCTCTGGCTCAATTTGCTTTTCCGTGAAAAATGCTTTGAGGAACGTGATTACTCCGGACCTCCACCGCCAGCGCCATTCGTTCGCTTATATCTGGAATCATATCCTGGCCAAGCATTGCATGCGTTCAGAAATCTCAACTCATTGGTTTCCACTCCGACTTCCATGCAATATCATGATTCACCGTATCGCTTGTACCACAAGTCCCTGGTCGACTTTCTGCAAGAGAGGTCCAGGTCTGGAACCCTGTACATAGAGCCAAAGGTGGTGTTGGAACACTTTGTCGACCGTTACTTCCACCTTTGGAAGAGTAGGTGCTGATCTGTCTCGTTGGTACTGGACTGAAGATATTTTGTAGGCGGAGGCCCAGAACACTCTCCAGCCCCACAGGAAAGAAATGCTTTCCTCAACCAGTTCGTTTGGCGCACTATTGTTTTGAATGTCTTTTCCAAGGAGTTGAGTCGCTTGGACACAACCATTTTGTCCTGTGATGTAGCCTGGTGGGTGCAGCATTATTTGGAAAGCCCTCGGGGGTCAGGCTATAGGGTTTCTATTCAGTACATCTTTTTGAGGGTCCATGCAACGGTGAGTGCAAGTGTCCGAGTCTTTGGATCTCTAGCAGGCTCAGACTTCTTCGTAGTGTCGCTGGTATGCCCGATGCCGCCCAAGTTGCAGGCATGTCAGAAGCGGAATGATCAAGGCCCTCAAGTCCGCCAATCGGAAGACCCCAAGCAGGTGGCACCTACTACGCCACGGATTTTTCCACTTGGAGTGGCGCAATGTAGGGTTTGAGGATGAGGAGGAGTGAATTATTTGCGTGTGGGTTGGTCGGACACCAGTCTCTACTGCGCCGGAATGAATTCGCCGCGTCGCTGCTGCAGCTCGATGTGGTGAGAGCGACAAACAGGCTTGCTTTTCAGGGAAACGGGGGCCTTTCACAAAGGTTAGGTCTGTTAGGGTACCGGCTCAAGACCGAACTCAAGGAAAGGGGTTAAGGAGTCCAGAAGATGTTATTCGGAAGTCCAAGGGCAAGGCTGAAGATGGTGTTGTAGGTGTAGGCAAATCGGGGTCCAGAGGTTAGGTTGGTGATGTACCCGACATATGTTAGGAGAAAGGTGATTGCTAGCAAAGGTTTGGGTACTACCAAGAATACCCACAGATTTTTGAGCGTGCACTCGTAAGACGGCAGGGGTGGAATAAATGGAGTAGAGAGAACTAAGGATGGCGGGGCTGCAGAGAAGTAGCCTAGTTTTTCGGTGATCTGTGGTAAACAATCAGCACTGCATGGCGAGGTATTTATAATCGATGAAACTGACATACCTCACGTATGAGATGCCGCCCATGCAACGTACAGGTTCCACGCTGAATTATCACTTGATAGCCTCCTCTTCGCGCTCCCTTCCAGTGTGCCCACAAGTTGAGCACCGAAAGCACCACCGACAGGGGCTCCTGCATCCCAGCATATCGCCGAAATGGCCGTTTGCGTTGTATTGCTGTACTGAGTGAGAGAGACTTGTTCGAGGCAGAGTGCATGGAAACATATTCACAGGTATCCTGGCACGACCAGTGAGTGAGGTACGGCAGGAGTGGGGTGAGTTTGGAGCTCCAGCTCGACCTCCAGGTGTCGTGGTTGGGGGATTTGGGTTGCCATTTTCGGACGGCGCAGGTCGCGGTCCAGCGCTGCAGCCCGTGAATCTATCCCCTGATGAGCCAGTATATTCAAGAGAAGGAGCAGGCATAGGAGCAGCTTTCAGAAGGAACATTGTCGAGTCGGGCAAGAATGATGACATCATGGGCAGGCGGGCTTTGAAACTGATTTCTCTTGGGCAACCACATGTAATTCTCTCCTTGTCTCCTGGATCTCACACCTTCAACTCAAAGTCAATCGCGGTTGGCAGACCAGAGGGAACCACAGCTTGGCTACTCAACCGAATGTTGAGATAGCATTATCGGGGCAAACGGCTGCCAGCGAATTCAAGGGGTACTTCTGCACTCTCTTCAACATCACCTCTTCCCCTTCTTCCCCCTTCGCTTCAAACTTGTCCTCTCCTTCATATGACTATGGTTTTATTCTGGACGGAACAATGTAGTCTGGGAAGGAAGAAGTCTTAGGACCCATTCTTAGCGACTACGTCTTCCTGCCTCAATCCACAGAGGCTGTTGATGTCGTTGTTCATCGAGCATGCGAGAACAAACTTAGATTCTGAGGTTCCCAATGTCCCAACCATCGTGCGACCCAATGAGCTGGATCGGACCACCATTAACTACGACTACATATCAACCAGCAGACGCAAAACCTGGTACCCTCGACTGGATAGCTCGACGCCTGCGTACCGAGTGAGCAGCGCTTCTCGGTAGACTCACCATTGAAGCGGGTGGGGAAGACGGGTGTGGTTCATTCGCTGTAGGTAGGCTCGCTCATTCTCTTAGCCCTCCATCTATTCTCAATCTCTAACCATACCCCTGTTTTTGATTATTAGTATACGAGCGAACAACACGATGCCAACAACTAGTCAATGTTTGAGCGCCAGGTGCACGAAGGGGTGTCGCATAGTGGGTACTCGATTCGGGTAAGTCTCTTCTTCCTTTTCCGTTTCTCGGATAGCTGATGACAATTGGGGTCTTGTAGTGGCTGATTTCTAGGATACGTACAGAGCAATACCGGCTCTCCGGATCCTCTTCGTGCCCTAACATACCCCAGGGACGGTTTGGAGTATGCTATAAGATATTAACAGGTGCGTCTTTCTATCTCCCCCTCCACCACGGACCTTCATAGCTCATTCATCCGCGATCCCTCCCAAACAGAGCGACTGGTTACCCATGCGGAAGAAAACCACCGAAACAAACATAAAGGTTGGCACACACGCCGACTCGCTCATCGCCAAAGCCGTACTCAAGAAGATATCTGGACAAAGGCCTCACGAGGATTCGTAGTTCGCTTGTTGCTGTGCAGAAGGATTGCAGTCTCGCCTCACCAGGGAGTTGGGAGAGAGAGTATGGGGATTGGGACGAGGTTTCGTACGTATCTTTGTTTTGTGAACCTATTACTTTCTTCTTTCTTTCTTTTCATTTTACTATGGATTGAGAATCGGGGCCCATAGCTAACAATTATCCCTTGCTTGATTTATTACGCCAATTAAAAAGCCTAGGCAGGCCTATCTTCATGGTACACGTCCCCCGAGAAGGGTTGCTGATGACGTTCACTCTGAGAACGCGCCGAGGATCTTGGACCATGTGTGTATGTTTCTCCTTTTCCTGTTTGCATATCTATCGATGGATACAGGCACATACGCACATCAATTTTCACCCAATCGCTTCCTTCCCGTCTTCATGAACACGCTGGCTGACAGTAAATCTCTTGCTTTTCAGACGACTTTGCAGCCTACACCCTTGAAAAGCTCTTCAACAAGCCCCGAGAATGTCCTCGTGTACCTCTACGTCCAAGTTATGAACGAACGAGGTTCATGGAAGGGAGGAATCGAGATGGAAGTTTCTAGGGTGGATAGAAGGTCAGTCCATGTGTTCATTGTCTCCCTTTTCTGAAACTGATGATGTGTTTTCATATCCGTTTGATTCCGTCCACAACGTATCTTAATTGATTAGGATGATCGTACTGACAAGGTATGCGTGTTTCTTGCTTTGCTCTCCATCTTCTCCCTTGCTTTCTCGCTGTTCTCTCGCTTTCGTGTTCTCTTTTGCTTTCCTTTGACCGACGTGAATCTGGGCTGACATTGCTTCTAATCAGCATTCAGACCTCATACCCTACCTCTACGCACTCTCAGGTGCGGCGTTCAAGGCTCAAGAAGGATCGGAGAGGTCGCCAAGGAGAATCATGGGAACCTAGCTGACGGATTGACTGGGGTAAGGTTTTATTTTTCTTTCTTCCGTTTCGTACATCCAGTTCATTAATTCATTGGCTGACCATCTATCACAGAACGAGGGCTACGTCCAAACGAGTGGATTGTACATATTCGCGCGATGGCCCTTTACCCCGTCAACACTGTCTCGGCGGAATATGTCACTGGGTCTCGGTTCTTAGAATACGTTGGTCTCAGGCTGCCTGATCCCTCAACGAACCGCTTCTTCTTCCGTTACAACAGAAGTGCCTATTACTATCGCGATCAAGGCACCGGGAGCTCGCACAAAACCCTACGTCAAGGCGCTCGCCATCAACGGTGTGAAGCTGACCGAGCCCGAACAGCTGGTTGCTGCCAGCGAGGTGGTTTCGAGATGAGTGATATGGTGGAGAAGTGGAGGAACGATAGGGAGGGTTTGGCGGTGCCTGGGCCTTGGGAAGCGGGAGAAGGGGAGTGGAATCGGATGGGTTGTGATGCAGAGTTTTATGAAACGTTGTACGTGGGTACCCGCTACCGCGGCTACCGAATATTATCGCCTGACTTATCTATATCTATATCTAGGTTTTGCGACAATGATATTGAGAATTAGTACCACCCCTTCTCTTGAATTATTAGACTTTTTCCGGATTCCCTTCAGCTACCACACCCTGCGAGCGCTACCGGCTTTGGCGGGAGCAACACGATTACAAACCGCACTGCCAAATATAAGTGCCTTCCCTAGGCAGAAGCTCATCGCCAACGTTTGGTATGATGAGACGGTAGATCCGCTGCGGGTCGCAGTGTCTCGTCTTCACTTCTTCGTCAGTTTAACTGGTGTCCGCCAATCGCAGGGCCTGTTTTCGAGCATCAAGAAACGCGTCCATTGTAAGCCTCGGCTATATTGAAGACGCAAGCGCTGAGAGAAACAAGTTCGTGAGTTGCTCGATTCTCTTCTAGCAGTGTATTGCGGAACCTGAACCCCAAGATTACAGACGTCAAGCAGGAAATGAAAGCTTTGTGTTTCACTTCAAATTAATGTTTACAGCCAATCGACCTCCATAGGCATGCTCGTGTGAACTCCGTAACCACGGGCTTTCAGCATAGATAGAGGATAAGGATCCGACTTGGAAATGCGACTGTCACCTTTCCAACACGTCTTCCTGTCTTCCCGCTCCCTCTAGTCCTCAAATTGCTGAGCACAATGTCCTCGATTTTTAAGAATGCCCGTCATATCAATGTCGGAGGAAACATAGTTAACAACAACCACAACCACTATATCGGTTCCGGTTCCAAAAGCTCTGTCGAGAGTGAGTGATTTCAACACGGGAATGGTTCTCTGGGACTGACCTACGCTTTGCTGACAGAGCTACGAGAGCACATCGCGGCTGGAGCATTGCACGACTCCGCAGAACGCTGTGATGCGCCGAAATGCCATCCAGAAACCAGGGTTGCAGTGCAGGACGAGGTCGACAGCTGGATATGTGATGGAGATAGTGACGATGCACCTAAGGAAATCATGTGGGTGACGGGGCCTGCGGGGTCAGGAAAGACTGCGATCATGGGCTCAGTGGCCGACACCTGCCAGGGGAAGGGCACCCTTGGTGCTACCTTCTTCTTCTCGTCCTTTTCAGGCTCAGTCGATAGGCGCTCGAAGCGGTGTTTCGTGCCCACGCTGGCATATCAACTCGTTCAGCACGATGCCATGGATCAAGTTGCAGAACAGATCCTGTCCACCGTCGAACGCAATCCAGCTATCTTCGAGCAAAGGCTAGATGTACAGCTCGATCAGGTGATACTGAAACCCCTGCGAGCGTGTCGGGATCGGCCACAACTACTGGAATGGCCCAAGGTCATCCTCATTGATGGTCTCGACGAATGCGAGGCAGACCAATACCACGATACGGCTCGAAGCAATGCAGATCCTCGATCCAAGGAGGAGGATCAGATCGAAATTCTTTCCGTGTTGAAGAAGGCCGCCAGCGATCCCGACTTTCCCTTCCGTATCGTCATCGCCAGTCGTCCTGAACACGTCATACAGTCGTTTTTCACCGAGGTTGCCCACTCCGTGACAAGAAAATTATTCCTCGACGAAAAGTACAACCCAGACGCCGACATGGAGCTGTTCCTCGAGAGCAAATTTGCCAGCATGCGACGTCGATGTCACCTCTCTTCTTCGTGGCCAAGTGAAAACGTACGGCAAACCCTGATCGCCAACGCGTCCGGGCAATTCATATATGTGGCGACCGTCGGGCGATTCATGGAAGGATCCGCTGGGGATCCGGACCAACTGTTGAATCAGGTTCTACGGCTGCCCGGCATCAAAGCCTGCGCCAATCCACTTGCACCTCTGGACGCGCTGTACACACATATTCTCAACTCCAGTCCAGATCCACACCTCAGTATTCTCTGGCTCGATTTGATTTTCCGTGAAAAATGCCTCGAAGTCGGAAGGAGAGGTGATCGCAATTTATCTCCAGCACCAGCAACATTTGTTCGCCTATATCTGGAAGCGTATCCTGGCCAAGCATCAGACCTATTCAGAAATCTCAACTCATTGATTTTCACTCCTACGGAAGCTTGGAGCTCATCATATCACCTGTATCACAAGTCCCTGGTGGACTTTCTGCAGGAGAGATCCAGGTCTGGAACCCTGTATGTAGAGTCGAAGGTGGTGTTGGAACACTTTGTTGACCGTTACTTACACCTTTGGAAGAGTAGGTGCTGATCTGTCTCCTTTGGTACTGCGCTGAAGATATTTTGTAGGCAGAGGTCCAGAACGCTCTCTAACCCCACAGGAAAGGAACGTCTTCTTCGACAACTTCTTTTGGCACAGTATTCTGTCGAAAGTTTTTTCTGAGTCTGCCAAGGAGTTGAGTCGCCTAGACACAACCCTTTTGTCCTGTAATGTAGCCTGGTGGGTGCAGCATTATTTGGAAACTCAGCGGTATATCGATAGAATTTCTGTGGGCGAGGTCTTTGACAAGGTCCATGCAGCTGTGAGTGCGTGTCCAAGTCTTTGAATTCCTGGCAGGCTCAGATTTTTTCTTCGTAGTGTCGTTGGTATACCCGATGCCGTCCAAGTTGCAGGCATATCAGAAGCGGATTGATCAGGTCCCTCAAGTCCGCCAGCCGGAAGACCCCAAACAGGTGGCACCTACTACGCCGCAGATTTTCTCACTTGGAAAAGCGCGATGCAGGGGTTCAGAGACAGTGATTTGGGTTGGGTAGCCAGTCTCTACTGTGCCGGAATGAATTCGCCGCATCGCCGCTGCACCTCCAGGAAACAGGACTTGTAAGTCATCTGATCGTCTGCTACTCTACAGCGCTTCCCTAACCAACCACGATTTATAGACGCCAACGAGGTGTGACCTTGAAACCCTGCTATCTTTGGACAGATATGCCACTTTCTTCCGAATTTTGTAGTGAATAGACTCCTAGATATAATGATTTCATGTAATATCAATCCTTCAGGTCTGTGGTTTCTTTTGAGCGTTATTGAGTCAGGATCAACGGGTCTGAAGACAAACTTTCAAGGAGCCTGTGTTGAACGATGAGATCATGGGGAGGCAGACTTTGAAACTCAGCCCTCCACCTGTTTCTGAAATACCACATCACTGAAATTCATTTTTATACTCCAACCTCAGACGACATGAACCTGTATGTTGCCTAGCCTTCCACCTCGCCTTATGCGGTCAATTAGATGCGTTAAATTGGGAGTATCGCGGCCGTCCCTGCAATACGAAGAAAAACCCGTCAACTTGGAGGCGCGGACTAAGGTGGTTTGCCATGAATTCGTCACTTGAAGCCGCCATGGGTACAGGTGAGTTTCATCATCATTTTCGTCTCTCCGAGTCTCTGTTTTCTTATACGACCTAGCTAAAGCCCTCGGCTGCCCTCCCACAGCTTCCCATGTAGGCCACCTCTGATCTACGTTCTCTTCACTTCTCAAGGCCAAGAAGCGTCCGTGCATCCTGATCGAAGCTGCCCGACTCTCAGTCATAAAATCTACTCCCACCAACGCCAGCCACCCCCAAGCCTACATTGAGCTGAGGGAACAACGGCTGCCCGAAATACACGGTTACGCGACCAAACGTCAAGATAAATTACTACACCCGTCTCGGGGCAAGCCAGGTCCAGGGGTGCTTCTGTTACTCTTTCAATTTCTTCTCTTCCCCCTGCCCTGCCCCTCCTCCTCTGCAACCTCGGAAGCAAACTTGATAACGACTTCTCCTTTGTATGGATAGAACTACAGGGCTGTACAGCACGGGACGATGCACCCAAGAAAACATGAAGCTTGAGGACCCGTTCTTACCGCCCAAGGCCACGTTCTGCTCTCCGAATCCCAGGATGCAGTGAAAGTGAGAGCGGAGACCTTGTCCATCTCTATCGAGCAGGCCAGACCGAATCTGGATCTCGAATTTTCTTCTTTGAGTACATCCGTCTTGAACAGCCCAATCCATCCTCCTCCCCAGACTTGGACAAGCCTATCTCACTTACAATCAAGGCCCAGGAGCACGGACGAAGCCCTACATCAAGTCGCCCACAATCAACATGACGTGAAGCTGAACGCATCTGTTATAAAGCATTGGCAGTTGCTAGGTGCAAGCAGGGACGTGGAAGGGTAACGCCATGATCAACCGCTTTGGGGCGATCATACACACACACACGATCTCTGGCTCGCTCTGAATTGAAGACACAGCATTAGGAGAAAGAATCAGTCCCGGCCCTGTCAGCGCTTCGCAGTGATACATGCTAAATTACAGGCATCGAGCGGCAAATGAAAGTCCCATATTCTATCTGAAGCACGGTGTTAATGTTCCAGTCATGTTTAAATCAAACACAGGTTTGGGCTCGTTACAGGTTTGGGCTCGTTTTGGGCATAGTGCTGTGTATACAAATGCGAGCCGCTGTGAGGCTACTGATGATGCGTTTTGCATCTGACCTCTCCCCACCCGCTCACAATCAGCACAATGTCATCCCATTTTGAAAATGCCAGTAATTTCAACATCGAGGGGGACACCCATATTTATGCGAAGAATTACAATCACTATGGTGAACGCCCAGCCAAAAGCTCTATTGAGAGTGAGTGGCTTCGAAACAGGAGTTTGGTACTCTGGGACTGACCTGTACCTTGCTGACAGAGCTGCGAGAGCACATCGCAGCTGGAGCATTACACAACTCCTACGAACGCTGCGACGCACCGAAATGCCATCCAGAAACTCGGGTTGCGGTGCAGGGCGAGGTTGTTAGCTGGATATGCGACGGAGATAGCGACGATGAACCCAAGGATATCATGTGGGTGACGGGACCGGCAGGCTCAGGAAAGACGGCCATCATGGGCTCAGTAGCCGACACATGCCAGGGAAAGGGCATCCTCGGTGCTACCCATTTCTTCTCGTCGTTCTCCGGATCGGCAAATAGACGCTCGAAACGATATTTGGTGCCTACGCTCGCCTATCAATTTGTCCAGCACAAATCCATGACCCGAGTTGCAGCCCAAATCCTCTCTGCCGTCGAGCGCAATCCAGCAATCTTTGAGCAAAATCTGGAGGTGCAGTTCAATCAGTTGATATTGGAACCATTGCGAGAGTGTCGAGATCGCCCACGACTGCCAGAGTGGCCCAAGGTCATTCTCATTGATGGCCTTGACGAATGCGAGGCAGACCAACACCAAGATGTGACCAAAAACTTGAACAACCCACCTCCCCGGTCCAGAGAGGGTGATCAAATTGAGATCCTCTCCATACTGAAGAAGGCTGCCAGCGATCCCGATTTCCCCTTCCGTATCGTCATCGCCAGTCGTCCCGAACACGCCATCAAGCGCTTTCTCGGCGATGTCGCGAAGTCCCTGACCAGGGAGCTGTTTCTCGATGCAAAGTATAATCCAGACGCCGATATGGCGCTGTTCCTCGAGAGCAAGTTCGCGAACATTCGACGTGAAAGTCACCTCCCGTCATCATGGCCCGGAGAAGATGTACGCCAGTCCCTGATTGCCAACGCTTCCGGGCAGTTCATCTACGTAGCGACGGTTGGGCGATTCATGGAAGTATCCGGCGGGGATCCTGACGAACTCTTGAAGCAGGTCCTACGGCTCCCCGGCTTCAAGGCCTCTACCGATGCGCTGGCACCCCTGGACGCGCTGTACACCCATATTCTCAAATCCAGTCCGGACCCACCTCTCACTATGCTCTGGCTCAATGTGATTTTCCGTGAAAAATACCTGGAGAAACCACCCAACTACGGCAGAGAAACACGAGACCCAACAGCAACACTGGTTCGCCTATTTCTGGAATCGTATCCTGGCCAAGCATCGTATACGTTCAGAAATCTCAACTCGTTGGTTTCCATTCCTTCCATGGAAAATCACAACTCACCGTATCGCTTGTACCACAAGTCCCTGGTGGACTTTCTGCAGGAGAGATCCAGGTCTGGAGCCCTGTACGTTGAGTCAAAGGTGGTGTTGAGACACTTTGTTGACCGTTACTTTCACCTTTGGAAGAGTAGGTGCTGATCTTTCTCCTTTGGCACTGGACTGAAGATATTCTTTAGGCCGAGGCCCCGAACGTTCTCTAACTCCACACGAAAGCCAGGTTTTCTTCGACCACTTCTTTTTGTGCAGTATTATTTCGAAACTCTTTTCCGAGTCTGCCGAGGAGTTGAGTCGCCTGGACACAATCATTTTGTCCTGTGATGCAGCCTGGTGGGTTCAGCGTTATTTGAAGGTTGCCAACCCGTGGTTGGACGACAAGATTTCTGTCAACTATATCTTTTGCGGCGTCCATGCAACGGTGAGTGCAATTGTCTAAGTCCTCGAGTCCCCGGCAGGCTCAGACTATCTCTTCGCAGTGTCATTGGCATTCTCGATGCCGCCCAAGTTGCAGGCTTATCAGAAGCGGACTGATCGAGGCCCTCGAGTCCGCCAATCGGAAGACCCCAAACTGGTGGCTCCTCCTACGCCACAGATTTTTCCACTTACAGGTACGCGATGCAGGGTTCGACAGATGGTGATTTCATTGCGTGCGGGTTGGGACATCAGTTTCTACCACGCCAGAATGAATTCGCCGCGCCGCCGCACCTCCAAGAAACAAGACTGGTAAGTCATTTGCTCGTCTGCAACTCTATAGTGCTTCCCTAACCAACCACGATCTGCAGATGCCAACGAGGTGTGACCTTGAAGCCCCGCTATCTTAGGACGGATACGCCACCTTCTTTCGACCTTTGTAGTGAATAGACTCCTAAATATTGTATGATGATTTCAAGTAATGTCAATCCTTCCGGTTTGGGGTTCCTTTTGGGTGTTATTGAGTCAAAATCAATGGATCTGAAGCCAAAGGAACCTGTCACGAAACACGATCAGTTAGGTTTTAAAGGTGCTCGGGGGTTGGGCAGCGGGAGAAGGAGGATGCATTCGGGATGAGCTATGACATTCCCGACATACAAATGGTACGTGAATAAACGAATCCACTGCGCAGTAATACAACAACGTCTGAATTCCATCGAGCGCGCCATAGTAGCATTTAGACTATGAATACGCCCGAATCACGCCCGGATCCCTCCAACGCCTATTGAACACATCCTGGGCCAAAAAAATGGTACCAGAAATACGATATCGCATGAGCGTCGAGAACCCGAGCCCATGGGGGAGAAACAGATAACTTTAGAATCGCGGCCGCCGGAGTGATCGCTACAAACAGGCCTGCTTTCCAGACGAACGGGGAGGCCTGAAGGTTCGAGGTCTGTCAGCCTTTGGTAAGGGTACCGACTCAACACCGAACCAGAGGGCAGGTAGTAGAGAGTCATGCGATCTTATGCCGTAATCCAAGGACGCAGTTGAAGATGGTATTGTTGGTGTAGTTGAATCGGGTTCTAGAAATTAGGTAGGTGGTGTAGCCACATATGCGAGGGCAGAGGTGATTGCTGGCAGAGGTTTGGGTACGAACGGGGATACCAACGATACCCGCGAATTTTTCGAGTTTGCGCTGGGAGGGCAGTAGAGGTAGAGGAGAGGGAGGATGTAGTAGAGTGGGTTGAAGATGCCGAAGGCTGCGGAAAAGTAGCTTAGGTTTTCGGTAATTTGTGGGAAATGATTACTGCTGCACAGTGCATTGCGAGGTATTGGTGATCGACGAGATTGACTTGACGAGTTGAGCACCGAAAACACCACCAACACAGGCCATCCGTATAACAGTATTTATCGTCAAAAATTCTCAGTTTCACCCGAAAACGTGCCTCCAGTCCTAGGTTCCACTGGTTTGCTCAGCTTTTAGGTCTGCAGTTCAGGTTTTTGATGGGAAACTCACTCTACAGTCAAGGTTTGATCGAAACACCGTGATGGTCACAGGCTCACATCCCGCCGTTATGGCATCGATGGT
>SDEE01000102.1:0-103049 GCA_004126415.1 Candolleomyces aberdarensis | reverse complement strand
CCGCCACCACCTCGATTTGAATTCGCCTGAATGGTGGGAGAGGCAGTAGGAGGAGAAGGAGCCTGAGGCCTTGAAATAGGAGGGGGAAGAGGGAACTGCGGCGGTAAATCCGAGTTCTCTGTGGAACGTCGAGGAGTGGGTGTGACCACGCTCGAAGAAGAACGTTGTGCCAATGAGACAGAGCCGCTTGACCACTGGTTCAACAGGACGTGTGTTACGCTGGTGCCAGCACCATCGTCGTCATCGTCGTCCATGTTTTCCAAGCTCGTAGAGCCATTCGGCACTCGGGTGCTTGTGTGGCGCGCGTTTGACACTGTGGGGGATATGATGGACGTCGAAGAAGATGTCAGAGAGGACGGGGAGAGGAGATTAAGTGGCATCGTGTTGCTACCATTCACGGTTTGTAAAGGAGTTGCCGTCAATGGTTGGTTCTGCATCGTCCGTGGTAGTAGTAGGGTGCTACTGCTATCTTGGATCCCATCGCCGAATGGTAGCGTGCTTTCATCGGCACCGAACTCCTCCGACGGCTCATCTTCACGAGTATCCATGTCGTTCTCCGGTTCAGCACCACCATAGTCTTCCTCAGCCACATCCTCGTCCCCATCATTCTGCTTCAGCCCACCGATAAAATAAACCTGTCGATTATCCGTCTCTCTCAGGATGACCGCCTGCTTCTGGACTCCAGGCGACAGGTGTACGTGCGCACCCACACCGCCATGCTCGACGACACCCAGAACCGAGATGGTAAGCGGACCGCGGAACGTCGATGGCAAGTACAGCTTGATCGGGGAGTCGGAGAGCGAGTCGGGTGACCGTGGTGGTGCCAAAGGTTGGAATGCGGGAGGCGAAACCGGAGTAGGCGAGCTCGAGCCTGTCGAATTAGGGTAAGACTGGACCTGAGTGGCAGCTACGTTCGATGCTGGAAGTTGGTAATTTAGATCGCTGGAAGGAGGGGATGAGGCTTGCTGAGCACTTTGCTGCTGTTCTTGGGAGGTAACGAGAGACGAAGGAAGATGGAACGGCCGAGCAGTTGTACTTTTGGTTAAACGCCTCGTTGCTGTTGTTCCTTGGGTTCTTGTCGACGACCTCGAAAGGGGGGTACCGCCACCACCCTCTGAAGCGTATTTGGGAAAGGGAGTCGAGGTGGCATTCTGTTGTTCCACGGCACAATGACGTTCTTGAGGACTGGAAGGAGACGTGGATACTTCCGGTATCAAAGCCTGGGTCAATGTGGTTGCGAAAAGATGTATTGGGGGCCGAGGTCGTGGGGCGTCCTGTGGAGAGGCATCATTCAGCCAATATCAAATCGTTGAAATGAAAACATACGATTCGAGCAATCAAAGGAAACGGCTCCTGATTTTTTCCCTTCTTAGCCGCCTTCCCCTTTCTCGACTGCGAAAGCCCTGGATTTTGAGTAGGCTCAAGCAGTCTGAGGTCGATTGTGGTATACTTGAATTCATGACGTGGCGGCTTCTTATCGTGCACACTGGGTACGAGACGTATGGAGACATCCATTCCGCCGTTCTCCACTTCCAAGATGAGATTTTTCCTTGTGCCACCAGGGCACGTGTTGCTGTCTGCTGGTTCGTCCAAGCCCGGTAAGATCCCGCCAGGGACACGAAGAGCAGGGTCGATAGTATAAGCTCCTGTGATCCACGATGGTGGGGGTTGCTGTTGGCTAGAGGTTGGTTTAGCCTTGGATGAGGTTGAAAAAATGCGCCATAAAGAACCCTTGGACTTTGATTCCGATGGGGGAGGAGACCGAGTCCGGCGACTGATACGAACGTAATTGCTAGATTGGACGGATGGACTAGTAGACGGCTTTGAGACTACGCCATGGTCAGATTTCGAGGCTGGGGACCGAACGTGTGCAGCCGAGGCCACATTGGAAGCTGAAGGAGGTGCCGAACGACGTTCGCGTCGTTGAGGTGCGTTCAGGGACGGCTGCGTTTCGCAGAGCGCACTGGTTGTGGTATTCCTTCTGCTATCCATGGCATCGCGGAAGAAGGATTGGTCTATAACGTCCGAGAAGTTCGAACCTTCCGTTGAGCTCTGGTCGCGGCCTTGCTGAATTCCGTCGTAGGCAAGCTGGTACGCCAG
Organism: Candolleomyces aberdarensis; assembly: GCA_004126415.1. Classification (NCBI taxonomy): domain Eukaryota; kingdom Fungi; phylum Basidiomycota; class Agaricomycetes; order Agaricales; family Psathyrellaceae; genus Candolleomyces; species Candolleomyces aberdarensis. Next base: position 100,949 of record SDEE01000102.1, on the reverse strand, counting down.
CTCCGTCTCTGGCGGTCCGCCATGGCCAACAACCGAGTCGCTTGCTGTTCTGCGACCTTTCGTGCGGGGAACGTGGGAGTGCAATTGAGATTTGTGTCGAGCAGGTTGGGTGGACGATTGGAAAGACTGAGAAGACGCATTTCCCAGCTGCGTCATTCCCGACTGGACGCTTCGCCGGAAGGCTTTCGCAGAAATGGTTCCTGCGCTCGTTTCCGCTGATTCAGTTTCAGTTTTCGTCGAATGGGAGCTCGGAGGGGAAGAAGGTTCAACTTTGTGAGGCGAATACGCGTTCACGACGTAGAACCCTTTATTTCCCTGTCGAATGTTCGAGGATGGGGCCGGAGCATGACCAGCTTCGGACTGGTACGACGCGAAGGGGGTTGAAGGCATCCCGGAGATGGATGACGACTTGTAGGGATCGTAGGTGTCCTCTTGATCCATCTCAACGTGGCTCTTGGGACTCCCTGGGTGGCTTTGACCGCTTCCTCGCCTGCTCTTCTTAAGAAGGTTCGGGCGATTGGACGGTAAAGAAGTAGAGTCCACTAGTTGTGAACGCAATCGTGGCGCGAGTTCACCACTCGATACGTCGTCGAACGTTGGGGAGAAGAATAGTTGTGGTATCAGATCTATATAGAATGTCACCAATACAACGACAGATGACATAAATCAGCAACTTGGCTAGCCACGAGGCAAAGCTAAATCATACCTGCATTTTCAGTGCGTGTCGCAGGCTGCATGTCGAGGTTCAGGCCAACAGACAGCGATGACCTCGACGCCATCAGCCAAGCCTGTGGCAATGGGTGAAGAACTCTGCCTCGAGGTGGCACAGAAGCCCGAATGGTGATGCATGCCCTTGCATGGTAGGCTTCATTTGGGAGGACACTAATTCTGATGGCAGTGACACATCGGTGGGCTTCCACTGTTCTAGAGCGTGCTTTTAGCTTACTCCGATGAAAAATAATTGCCAGAGACGTGACGGCTGGCCGGGGATTTGACAGAGACGGTGGTGGTTCAAGACTAACATGTTGGCTCACAATTCCATCACTCTTGGCCATGGGATGCCATCACTCCTTGGGACAGTGGGCGCCCTGGGCGCAAATGACGTTGGATTTGCTTCGAATTTGGCACAGAGACTAACCTGCAAGAAATATCATAGCCTGCTTTTTTTGGAGAGCAAGGCTCGCCTGGTTGAGGAGAGAGTCTGCAAAAAGCGCCTTTTCGGGTCAGTGACCGTAAGCAAACCTGGTGCCGTGCCCCAGCAGGTTCCTTCCTAAATTCGTGATGGATTCAGAACATATACTGCTGTCTTCGGAGACCATTTATAGTCCAGATTATTCTTAGAAAACGAGCGAGAAACGGCGAAAGAGAGTGTCAAGGTCATCTTTCCCACCCGCCTAAATCGGCACGTCCCGGACCCAAGCACGGGAGCGATATCTCCATCAAAATCGCTACTGTTCTGTACACGTCTATCTCTTCCTATTGCTTCCAAACTCAGCGAAGGTACTCTGAAAAGGACACTGAACACAAATATCAGCTATAATTGTACCGCTGGGGAAGGTATTCCCGATAACAAAGGGAACTCACTGTGGTGTCCCAAGGAGTGATGCATTGCAGTTGCCATAGTTGCTTGACTCAAAGCAGTCGTTGTCGAGGTGCCCTCCAAGACACTGAATACTTTGCATGCAGAAACAACCTTTCAATATTGGTGCGAGAAGATGAAACACTGAATCGAGGTATGCGCTACATGTGGACAGAAGCGCCTACCACAGTAACTCGACCCTGGATGAACATTCTTGAAATGTTCGTACCTGTCTCCTTAAAGACGGTGAGTTCTCCTCGCACATAATAGGTTTTGTTTGTTCTGAATGCCGAAAACAAATGAAATCCGACAAAATAAATTTAATCAGTCTAAGGCACCATCGATCATCATTTGGCAGCTTGATGCTCCTCCTGGCTCCTGGGCTTGCAGGTGCCGGCAATTGGCGTTGAACGACGCTGCACGACGCTGCCATGCGATGCCATGCAACTGACCCAAAGGCAGCAATGCGACTTTTATGGGCTGGGCTGCCACCATGACATGAAATGCACTGGCATATGTATTTCGAATTATGCACATCGCCGCTCCGCCCCCATCCGACAGACTGAGATCGTGTTGGTTGGGCCGCTTCCATCACTCTCTTTCTCCCATTCCGCTCTAGAGTTCCCATTCCGCTCTAGAGTTGACAGAAGAAGCCTAAGGGTTGTCTGAGGTAAGTCCCCACGTGCCTCATTCATGAATAGCATTCTAAACTATTCTCCTATCTCTAGAGTCTAGACATGACTGCCCCCCTGAGACGCCGCGACCAACTTAGGGCCCTCGTCTTCTCGGCCATTGGATTCGTTTTCCTCCTTGTCCTCTTTACCGGGCGCGAACACATTCCCATACGCAAAGCTATTTCATGGCGCAAACCCGTCCAGCAAGACCTGCCGGTTCCTGTGAATCATAACACCGACTTCGAACCAGACGCAGGGGATGCAGGGAGCTCTGCCAGCGAAGAGGTTCCTTCCAGCCACTCGTCCTTACCACATACCAATTACCTCGCCTCAACTGACGAAGAAACCACCATCCCTTCAACGGCACTGGCATCAGACCCGTCCGTGACCATTCCTGCTCAGACGTACGGGTTTACGGTTTTCGACAAGCTCTACCTACGAAATGGGACATTCTTCGTAGTGACGAAGGATCCAAAGAGCATGCCCCCCAGAGAAAGGATTCTATCCAAAGGGGAGGCGCCGGGGAGTCCCGATGAACCTGCAACGGACGAGGTAGGGACAACTCGCTGTCTTTGGGGCTTTTTTTTTTTTTTTTTTTCGCTAATTGCAAACAGGATCTGCAATTCATTTCCCCTTCGCAAGCGAAGGAGCACCTCGGCGAGTTCGCTACTGTTATGAAGGATACCACTATCTTTATCTACGACCGGCCTCAATTCCTCCCAGTGAGTAATAACCATCTCTGTTATCTTCTCGTATTCATCGGTCTCTTCAGCATTATTATCACTTCTGGGGAGAAGTCATAATAGGTGCATGGCGGGTGTACTCGACGTTAGGCCTCGGAGCGTTGGGCTTGGATCGCCTCCCACTACCCTCACGATGGGTCATGCCTGTGAGATCTTCCTAATTCTCCGGTATCATCTGCTTACACTTTTTTAGTTGGTGGGAGACGATTCTGGCTGGCGAGATAAGGCGGGAATAAGTGGTCCTTTGATGAGGCTTGCGTTTCCCGGATCTACTATGGAACAGGCGGGCCAATGGAGAGACTGGAAGAAGTCTGGCACCAGCATCGTTTTTGAACGTTCCATGATCGTTAACAGAGTCAGCGCACACAAGTCGTACGTCACTGCATACTCCCTCCTCCCGTACGACGCATGACATTCTGGTGTAGGCCGCTCGTAAGTACCCGGTACAAGATGATTTCTGGAACCATGAACGTCACCGTACCCACCGGTTTTTGGGAGCCTCTTCGCAGCGCTCTCACAAGAAACCTGTTTGGGTACGTGCCGGAAGTCAAGCCCGATGGCAAACCTCTAGTCCCTCCGCCGTTCAAAGGCAACGCTGGGTCCAGACCCATCGTAACCTATATCTCGAGGCAAAGGACTGGCCGACGGTTGACAGACGAATCTCATCAGGGGCTTGTAGCCGCTCTCAAAGAATTAGAGGAAGAAGGTATCTGTACTGTGCGGATACCGGTCCTGGAAAACCTGTCATTGCGGGACCAGCTGGCCGAAGTAGCGAGTAGCACGGTGAGCCCTCCTTTACACTGAGGTATTGAATTCAACTAATTCAAAGCCTGTCGCTTAGATATTGGTTGGCGTTCATGGCAACGGCCTGACGCACCAATTGTGGATGCCACCGTCGCTTCGCTCAGCCGTATTCGAGATTGTCATGCCACCCGGTACGTGGAACGTCTGTATATCTCGCGCACTGGGACTGATATATTCTGGCTCTCAGGATATATATTTGACTACGAAATCCTCGCGAAGAATATGGGGCATAAGCATTATATGGTCAGGAATGATTCCATGCTTACATTCGGACCTGGGGATTGGTTCAGGGTAAGCAGATTTTCGCGCCCTCGTTCAAGGTCGCGGGTATTAACCTATTGTTTACAGGGATTCAATATCCCCGAAGGCTTTCATTCAGGTGCGTTTAGCGTTGATAGTTCAAGTCGGCCGCGGGCTCTGACCACGCTGCTTTCAGATCATATCCCAGTACATGGACCTTTTGTTGCCGACCTCATTCGAAAGCGTCTAACTCAACCTGATGCGGAGGTGGAAGAGTGACGGGTTGAGATTCGGGGAACGACGGTATGGGGATTCTACGGGAGATCATGGGTTTTCTTTTTGGGTCTTGGATATCTTGCTGAGTTATTGGGTAAATGTAAACTAAATACTGTCCTTTCTGTAATTTTGTCTTCCTCGTTCACAGCCTCTACTTACTGGCACTTGTTGTGTAAATTTTATGTCCATCGCGTGTATGTAATTCGCCTAGTCGTCCCTGCTCTCAGAGCCAATGCATTGTGATCACCAAGCTTCTGATCTACCTCACATATCCCGCCGATGTTATTATAAGCACTGTCAGGCTGTAAATACTGTGATACGTACGGACGCAAAGAACTCACTTAGAGACGTGCTTACGGTCTACTACTTGGTCAGTTGTAAGGTCTGAATCAATCAGGAGCTCAATAGAACTCTGTGGTTTCTCATACATGTCTAGTGTCTAGAACTTTGCCATTGTCTCACGGCCTTCCACCCCACTCTTTCTCTCCTGTTCAGTTTCAGCCCTGACTTCTAGTGCTTCGAAGCATATAGTTCCTCTTTGTCTCGCGTCTACATCCAGTCACCATGTCTGCCGAAGTCTCTGCTCCCAACGATCAAGGCTAACATGTTGGCCATTACATAACTTGCGTCCATCACTGTTGTCACCAGCTGCCACCAGAGCTCACGACCGCTGGTGCTCAAAGCATTCGTGGTCGATTGATGCTGAGATCGGTGCGAGAAGGTGAAAAGCATTTCACTGAATCGAGGTGTAGGCTACATACTGTGGTCCCAACAGAAGTACCTATCACAGAACTTCTCGACTTCTGAGCGAACATCCTTGAATTGAAATGTTCGTGGCTGTCACCTTCCACAAAAATGGTGAGTTCCTGCCCTTGAAGCTCACTCGTAGTCTTGCACTGAGGATAAGGTTTGTTTGTTCCGAACGCCGAGAACAAATAGATCTGACGAGATAAATTTTAATCAGGCACCAGGTACCCTTTGGCAGCTTGAATGCTCCTCCTGCTGGCTGCTGAGCTTGCAGGTCCCGGCAGTCGGCGTTGAACGATGCAGCAGTGCAACTGACCCAAAGGCAGCAATGCGACTTTCATGGGCTAGGTTGCAATTGAATTGGTTTGCATACGATATGATATGCACCGCAAAGTGTCATGCACTGGCATATGTGTTTTATTACTTATGCATATCCCGCTCCGCACCCATCCGGCAGACCGAGATCGTGCTGGTGGCGCCGCTTCCGGCACCCTTGCTTTTTCTTTTTCGGTGGTGCAATCACTCTCTTTCTTCCATTCCACTCTTTTTTTTTTAGAAGTTGACAGGGGCCTACGGGTGTTCTGAAGTAAGTACCCAAGTGCCCCATTCATGAAGTGACGATTCTGAGCGATTCCTCCATTTCTAGCACATGGCTGTCCTCCTGAGACGTGGCGACCAACTCCGGTTTCTCATCTTCTCAGCCATTGGATTCGTTTTCTTCTTTTTCCTCTTTACCAAGCGCGAACATATTCCTACACCCATTGACAAAGTCCGTTCATGGCAGAAACCCGTCCAGCAAGACCTGCCGGTCCCTGTGAATCATAACACCGACGGCTTTGCCCTAGACGCAGGAGACGGAGGGAACTATGCCAGCGAGGAGGTTCCCTCCAGTCCCTCGTCCTTACCACATACCAATTACCTTGCCTCAACCGAGGAAGAAACTACCATTCCTTCAACATCATTGGCATCAGATCCGTCCGTGAGCGTTTCTGCTCATGCGTACGGGTTTACGGTTTTCGACAAGCTGTACCTCCGGAACGGGACGTTCTTCGTAGTGACGAAGGATGTAAAAAGCATGCCCCCGAGAGGAAGGATCCTATCCAAAGGTGGGTTGGAGGAGCTTTCCGATGAACCTGCAACGGACGAGGTAGGGACGACTCACTACCTTTCGAGCTGTTTTCGCTAATTGCAAACAGGATCTGCAATTCATTTCCCCTTCGCAAGCGAAGGAGTACCTCGGCGAGTTCGCTACTGTTGTGAAGGATACCTCTGTTATCATCTCCGACCCGGCTCAATTCCTCGGGGTGAGTGATGACCATCTCTGTTATTCTCTCCTTGTATTCATTGGTTTCTTTAGCATTATTATCACTTTTGGGGAGAAGTCGTCATAGGTGCATGGCGGGTGTACTCGACGTTGGGTCTCGGGGTGTTGGGCTTGGACCACCTACCACTACCCTCACGATGGATCATGCCTGTGAGATCTTCCTAATTCTCCAGTATCATCTACTTACACTTCTTTCAGTTCTTGAACGACGATTCTGGCTGGCGAGATCAGGCGGGAATAAACGGTCCATTGATGAGACTGGCGTTCCCCGGATCTGCTATGGAAGAGGCGGGCCAATGGAGAGACTGGAAGAAATCCGGCATCACCGTTGTTTTCGAACGTTCCATGATCGTCAACAGAGTCAGCGCGCACAAGTCGTACGTCACTGCATACCCCTTCTCCCGTACGATGCATGACATTCTGGCACAGGCCGCTTGGAAGTGTCTGGCCCAAGATGATTTCTGGAACCATGAACGTCACTGCACCCACTGGTTTTTGGGAGCCTCTTCGCAGCGCTCTCACCAGAAACCTGTTTGGATACGTGCCGGAAGTCAAGCCCGATGGCAAACCACTAGTCCCTCCCTTCAAAGGAAACTCTGTGTCCAAACCCATCGTGACTTATATCTCGAGGCAAAGGACTGGCCGACGGTTGACAGACGAATCTCATCAGGGACTTGTAGCCGCTCTGAGAGAGTTGGAGGAAGAAGGTATCTGTACTGTGCGAATACCGATCTTAGAAAACCTGTCTTTGCGGGACCAGCTGGCCGAAGTAGCGAGTAGCACGGTGAGTCCTCATTTACTCTGAGGTATTGAGCTCAACTGATTTCAAGCCTGTCGGCTAGATATTGGTTGGCGTGCATGGGAACGGCCTGACGCACCAATTGTGGATGCCACCGTCGCTTCGCTCAGCTGTATTTGAAATCGTCATGCCACCCGGTACGTGCAACGTCTGTGTATTTCGCGCAGTGGGGCTGATATTTTCTGGCTCCCAGGATATATATTTGACTACGAAATCCTCGCGAGGAATATGGGACACAAGCATTATATGGTTAGGAATGACTCCATGCTTACATTCGCACCCGGGGATTGGTTCAGAGTGAGCGGATTCTCGCCCTTCTTTCAGAGTCGCGTGTATTAACCCATCGTTTACAGGGATTCGATGTTCCCGAAGGCTTTCATGGAGGTACGTTCGGTGCCGGATATTTCGCGTCGTCCACAGACTCTGATCATACTGCTTTCAGACCAAATTCCAGTACAGGGACCCTTCGTTGCTGATCTCATTCGAAAGCGTCTAACTCAACCTGATGCGGAAGTGAAAGCGTGACCGTTTGAGGCTCGGGAACGACGATTTTGGGGATTTTACGGAAGATGGGTTTTATTTTTGTGTCTTGGGTATCTTGCTATCGGGTAAATGTAAAATAATTACTGTCTTTTCTGTACTTCTCGTCCTCCTTCGTCCACAGCTCCTATTTACTGGCTCTTATCTAATGTATGTATCGTGTGCGTAATTCGCCTGCGCTCGGATCCAATCGATTGCAGTCGCCAAGGTTTTGATCTACCCCACATTTCCCGCCGAAAATAGAATAAGCACTGTCAGGCTGTGAATCCTGTGATACGCACGGACGCACTTCATTTAGAGACGTGCTTACGGTCTATGTGGTCAGCTGAGGGGTCTGAGAATCAATCTGGAGCTCAATAGAACTCTCTGGTTTCTCATATATACCTGACCATGTCTAGAACTCTTGTCTCACGGCCTTCTACCCCACTCTTTCTCTTCTGTTCAGTTTAAGCCCTGACTTCTAGTGCTTCGAAGCACATCTTTCCTCGTTGTCTCGCGTCTATATCAAGTCAACATGGCCGAAGTATCTGTTCCTGCTACCATTGAGGTTGCCGACGCCATCTTCTGCACTCACTTCAGGGAGGTGGTGAGTGGAACGTTCGACTTTGTTTCTTCATAACTCTGAGATGTACCGTGTATAGTGCGACGACTGCAGCTTCGACGGAAGGGAGGATAACGATGCATACTATGGGGTAAGCCTTCCAAACCTGGCTGAGATCGAGTGGGTACTGACCTTGAACGCCGTACTATCTCCCACTTTACTAGTTCGATCCCACTGACCGAGACCCGATTGAGTGTCCTCCAGCCACTCTCAACAAAGACGGTATATACCAGTGCAAGAAGCATGCTTCGACGGGTGAGTCTTGACATGCTGTTCAATATATGTCGGACAACGATCTAATGTCGTGATGATGGACGGGCCTAGAGTGCAAGCAATGTTACGGATGGAAGAAGCAGATAACGAGAGCGAGGGCAGCGGCGAAGAAGGCTGGAAAGTCCAAGAATTAGGGGTGCTTCGAACGAACGATTTCAATAACGGGACTTTAATCGGGCATGTTGTAAAATGTAACCATTACATTTCAACTCAATCACAATCACAATCAAGCGGCGTACAATTGAATCTCGCGTGACGGAGCCTGTTCTTGACGGTTGTGCTTTCAGTCCAATTCATTGGGTTCCCGGACGTCCTCCAAGATGATCACACTTCGCCCAAACCCCACTCGCTGCCTTTGTGGCGTTCATACTATCAATTTGCGCCTCTTTATGATCCTGTGATATATTGGACGTAGACGAGGATCTAGGGGAAGAGCTCAGCATCGCGTCTTTGATTGTTCAAATGCAGGAATGGCGCGGTCGACACGCATTGTTTCTCCATGCGACTTTAAGCGCTCAAGTTCGATGGCGGCTATCGAAGTTAGGCCTATGGAGACGGTATTGGCATCATTTCCCTGCAGGAAGAAGTTCAAGTGGTCCTCGAAAAAATTTGAACTCACTTGGCGTGTCTTTGCAGAACCCAGAACAAGGCTCGCTCTTTGTTGCCCGTGTGTGGGTGCCCAGATATCGTCGCTGACTAAGGCATCAGACCGACCCTCAAGCGCCAGCTCCTTTTTCATTTCTGCCCTGTTTCTTTGCAAATTCTTTCTTCTTCCCTCCTCCTCCACCCTCATACCCTCCTGCTCCTGCATTATTCGGCCCAAAATTGGCCCGCCTCAGTCAGCGTATAGTGGCGAGATGGACTCATGGCCAGACAGACGGACGCTTCTGAAAGGCTGACGCGCGCTTGAATGGACAGCATGCACTTTCGCTCGTGCACAAAGGACATCAAAGGGAAATCATCGAAGACGAGGATACATATGTTGCGACTTTGAGCCGGCGTTCCTTTGACGCTTACGCTATCGTCGTAACAGTAGTACGACACAGGGCGGCACTGGCGACAGACCTGTGCTAAGGGCTACCTTGTTCTAACCTGGTGAAGCCTTTGAGTCGGTCACTTTCCTTGCCTTTGGATAGCCTGTAGACTAGGAACTCTGATTCTCCCGCTGTTTCAAACATTTGTGGTGCTGTAGGAGGACTTGAGGTGAGTAAACCCTTCTCGAACAACATGGCCTGCGTATAGGTGATCCCGTTCAATCAGTAACTGATCTTCACCTTACAGCTTGTCTTTGGGTCTCTCTCTTCAATAATTGCTGAGGTGGTTGTCGAACCTCGTTATGCGCCTCAGCTTTTCAAGCCAGCTTGCTTGGAACCAATCTTGATGACCGTTTGGGTCATCGTCATCGGATATATAAACTTCCGTTTGCTTGAACTACTGACCGTTTCCCGGAAGAGCCCTTTAGCGCGCTTTGATTGATGGTAGTCTTGTCTTGTTCCCCTCCAACGCTTACGCTACTGATGTAGTAAGTAGCGCAGATGCCAGTCGTATAGGCAACAGAAAAATCTGTCGGTGGACCACCTTGTTCTCTTGCACTGAATCTAGGCGACCCTAGGCGGCTTCGTCCTACACATCCGCGGGCAATACAATCAATGGCGGGCAATACAATCAATACAACCCGGGCTCGACTACGAAGGAACACGGTTTCGACGGATTACGGTACTTCTGGGTCGCAAAAGAATCAAATCCGAGACCTGTGAGGCTTCCACAGGACCCGTAGGCTCGGGAAATTCTAGACACGCACTCGCTCTGTCAGTCAGTGGTGGCCATTTATGACGAATCCTTTTTGGATTTGAGCGCTGGTTGGTTCAGGACTCTCGCATGATCAACATGCTGGAATATGTGCTATCTGACCTACCCTTGCGCGCTCGAAGTTACCATCAGACCCGCATCGTATCCGCCTCAGTTATCTGACTCACCGCTTCTCAATTTTCATGACTGATTTCCTTGATGGTCCAACGGTTTTGAAGAACGTGGCTTGGCTGTGGTGGTCGCTATTCTTGTGAGTGATAATTTTACTCCTCCCAGTATGTAACTAATAGATATGAACAAAGGTGTCTGACGGTATGATGCCCCTCTACTTTGTTTCAGGTCTAAATTGAGAGTGCACTATTTCGGGATTGTTACGAGTCCAGTATTTTTACGGGTCAGTTCTTTCAATCCATCTTCGGAAGCATACAAGCATAGCGAAACGGTTCCTCATCTTTCGAAACTTGGAAGGAGGCTCGCTTAGACTCACCTCGATCGGAATGAACGATGCCAAAAACAATTGCATGGCTTTCTTCAAGGTATGTCCCTCCTGTTGTTCTGCAGCCGTGCATCTCCTTTCAAATTTCAATCAAGGGCTTATGAATCGTAAAATCACGACGGAACTTTGAAAGTTTTAGCGATGCGTTCAAGCCTTCTATTCAGCTGTCAACGCAGTCACCACATCGGCCACTTGCTTACTGTATGTTGGGACGGAGATATCTAACTTTGACTGACAGTATGCTTATCTTTTTTCAGGTACAATGAGTCCACGATATAGTCGAACAATGGAACGTTAACAGAGTCAACTTCCCATTTGTGCATTCGAAGGGGTTCGAACCTCGAGCAAGGTTTCTGATGGGATCATCAGCAATTCGTGGAATCAAACTTCGGCGGTGCTTCCAAATTGGAACATCCCTATGTTCGCTCGCACTTCCATTTCGAGAGGTCCACCCAAACACATTTCCTCTCTGAGAGGTCCCTTTATCCTTTCGCAATGCCTCTGATGGACCCGCGGCTGACGTCTGTGCGATAATCCGGCCTCCCGAATGGTCGAAATCTGTCCACGATGATACCTTCAGCCACCGGGTGTCCCAGCAGCCAACACGTTGCCGCAGCGAACGCTGGGCTCCCATTTCCAGTTCAATTCAAACCTCAATCGCCCACTAGTCTATCGTTTCTATTGAACGGGCATTCGACCTCTGATCCGTTCATCCATATACAAGAAGGAAGACGCCCGCAGAGCTGGAGAAGTCGTTTTGCGAGTCCGACTGAGAAGGTCTTGGAACCCATCCCTGCAACACAGGACACGGCCTCGCGTAACGTTCTATGGAACTTGAAGAGTACTACCTCTCTCACTAAAACGGATAGTCGTTTGTGTGAAGTCTTGGTGAGGAACAAGGTGCGTCCCAAAGCAGCACCTACCATCTCGGGGTTTGGCGGCATTTGTGTGCTCATACGGTGCTGAACCGCGTGCCGAAATCTTGCCGGCCACCCGACATCCTTGTCCCTCTTCGGGGAACAGGTTTACAGATGAACAAACCATACTTGAGTTGCGAAGGTGTCAAGCCCAGCCTTGCGTTGTTCTCTAAGCATCTGACATGATATAAGGCGAGCGTCGTAACCCTCAGCTTTCCCCCCCATCAGTCGAATTGTGCTTTCCTCTGTTTCCTTCCGAGCCCAACTGCCTCTCAACTGCCCTTCGTTGAATCCCTTCTCTTTTCGAAAGATCAATCCCATCATCATGCGCTTCGCTATTTTCGCTACCGCCATCGTTGCTTGCAGTACGTGATTTTCCGTTTCCTCCGAACTGAATTGAACTGTGGAGCCTAACCTGTTTTTGGTAGTGACTGCTGCTGTTTCTGCTTCACCGATCCCAATTGCTGAAGCAGCACCGGTTGCGGTTGCGCAACCGCAACCCGTAGCTGCTGCTCCTGTTGCACGGGAGCCGCTGCCTTGCCGATTGCTGAGGATGTGCTTCTAAACACTGGGCTACGAAAAGCATTCCGGTTTCGTGATACCCTCACACACCGATTCGACTCATCACCCCACTCCGCTTCGCTTCGAACTTCTGGACACCTAAGGCTCAAGCGTCAGCGTGGGCCTGAATTCCTCAAACTATCTATTCTCACATCCCGACCGTACTCTCGCATACACTTCCTTCAACACCACTTACCATCGACTGGCGGATACATCTGCCCTTAAATCCCAGTCTTCCGTTCGCTGCCATCACCACTCTTTCAGTCAACTCAATCTCTCCTTCAACGTAGCCTTCTTAAGGCTACTACACGCTCTTTTCCTCCAGTCCTCTTCGTACCCACCTCTCGCTAGACTTTCAGCCCTGCGTAACAACGTTCCGCTCGGTGCCCTCTTTCATCTACCATCTTTTCTAATCCCTCTGTATCAATGCATCATCCACTGTAGCCTTACCTTTTTGCCTTTTCTTTCCCTCTCCATAGCTTGATTGCTTGGAATTGTAGGACAATTATTTTGTATCCATGGAACTCTGGGTATTACACGTTATTCTATCACTTTGTTTTATTATTCTTCTGGGTACTTTCTGTTCGCTTTTCGCTATCTCTATCTCCTCGTGTCTCATCTCATCGGCCTCCACACCATTGTACTACTACTAGACATTCGCAATCGCACTCCAAAACGAAGGAATCGAATTCGGGAAATTATCGAGGTGTGATCGGTTTTCTGGAATACGATCGCGCTCCGTTTTCGAATGGTATGTGCGTAGTCAGTACTATAATAGCTGTTTCAACTTGACTTGAGGTATCGGTATAATGTGTGATGGAATGAGAGCTGGATCTTTTATCAGTCAGTTCGCAGGAACTGTGACACGGCTGACCCTCCTTCAGCTCATCTGAACGTGAACAATTATAATGCGGACGTGAGATAATCTGGGCAGGCTGGCTCTTTGTCGGGTGCAAGAACGTATTTTTTTAGAGAATTCCTCAACGTACCGAGCTCAGAAAGTCGGCTATCCAGTTATAGGAACGTTCGCGATGTCGAGCCTTTGCCCAGATTTCAGTATCCGATTCAATTGAATTCAACTTTGACATCACGGGCCACGCGGGCCACGCGAGCAACATCTCACTCACTCGGACAAAGGGCAGTCATGATCAGGGTCCCCGCTTTCCTCCAATCCTCGAATACAATATACACGCCTCTCGGGTGAGGACCAGTGATACGCGCAGGTTAAGCGATCTGGTGCTCGTAGTGCCTTTTCCTTGCAATTGCCCGAGCGTCAAGCGTCGAACGAGGAAGTTGTTTTATTCTCAGCTCCGTTAGGTCTTAGGCAGTCGTCTGGCCATGGCTGAGGCCAGTCCTGGTGGGTTTCTTGAATCGAGGACCTTGACCCAGGCCTAGATAGATATATGTATTCCAAAGCTCAAGGCTACTCCCTGTGATAAACTACACCTCGTACTTGCAATGCTAGCTTCAGTACGATGTACGCTCCTTGCTCATCCTAAGCCCGCAGCAACCGGTATGACTGCGGAATCGTCTACTAGAAATGAGTTAGATTATCGGTACTAATGTGTTCATATTCTAGGCACCAGACTATGACAGACACCTCTCATCAGGACGCTTCACACACTGTCAATGTCGTCCCATCGGCGACTAATGATGAGGACATACACTAGCAAGCCAAGTCTTGGAACGCTCCACGCGAGCAGGCGATTCGGTGGGATCGCGCTTCTCAAGCCGCTAATTCAATACCTACTGTCATTCAATCTTCCGTAACAGGCGTAGATACTCTCTACAAACGCTTTGCCCAAAGGGTAGGCTCTGTTTAGAAGTTCGTTAGTGGACTCTGGCTGGTGGCTTGATTCGAATTTCTCCCTCGGGCTGAGGATTCAGGATTATGGAGCCATATCTACATCCCAACTTCTGTACTTCGGAGAAAACTAGAGAAGTCTTCTAACCTCCCAGCCATTTCTAATGATTGCTTACTATGATTCCAGGACTTTTCTAGGTTGTTTGCAGGCGGCCAGTAGGGGCCATTTCCTAAACGGGACACCCCTTTGAGTTGTGGGACTTTTGAAGGACAAGGTCGAAACCATTTCCGGAAGGGCGTTTATGGTCGTCAAGCTGTTGGCTTCCGACCATCATCTCCTCACCCAGGCCCAACGTGCAGCGGCAGCTGCCTCCGACGTGATGGCTTCCCTCAACTTGACCTGTCGGAGAGACGGTACCAAATTTTTAATTTGGATACAGATCTCGACATGCCCTTTTTGGGTGGTCCTTTGTGCTGCAGAGACTCGCAGATAGTCGAACGGCAGCGCAAGGTAACGGTATATAATCCTATGTAGATTCTCATGGAATACCTCAACTCGCAGTCTCATCTTCGTCTGCTTTCCTCAGCTTCAACGGCTTGCCTTGAATCGCTCATTCTCAACCACACACACTTTCTCTTCCAATCTTTTCGGATTTCAAGATGCGATTCTCCACTGCCTTCGCTTCCGTCATTGCTCTTTGCAGTATGTTCAAATTCTCCCAACGACTTGACTCCGCCTAACTCTTCAACTTTTAGTTGCCACTTTGGTGTCCTCTTCACCAATTCCCGTCCCACAACCGGGTGTCGAAGCTTCTGCTCAGCCTGTCGCTCGTGAAGCCGACCCTCAGGGATGCCGCATGGTCAACAGTTGCATCTAATTCCCTATTGCATACGATCAAATGGTGAGTGTGCTCTAATGCGCCTCCTTCAGACCGATTCTCATATACCCACTTCAGTTCGCATCCTTGATCTCTCTCCAGGACGCCAATAAGACCACACAGGTCGGGCCTCCTCCACCACACCAGGCTAGACCTAGCCTAACTCCAAACACACCTTCAGAAGCCCGTTTTCAATCCATAACATTCCCTGGATTGCCTCTCCCTCACAACCTATCCACTCCTCCGGCCAAACCCCATTTTCGACCTTCGGCCCCTGGCAAACTCCTGCCTGTTTGTATCCACTAGACGTCTTTTGCGCAGCAATTTGCTGGCACCAGCTTGTACTCTTCTCTTCAACCATCACACTCTCTACAACCATTCGATTTCACCTCGCGGACTCGTTTATTTCATCTCTATCTGCATTGGGCATTCGTGTTTTCGGGTCACTCTCACTCTATCAATGTATTTTAGAATATCTATCAACTCCAAAAACATTTTAAAGCCTCTTCAATTGGTCTTGTTGTCGAATTAAGCAAGTCGAAGGAGTGGAGCATTTGCTGGTCGAGTTCTCGGTCTTCTCAGAAAAGACGGCGGTGGTGGGATTCGAACGGGATGCATCAAGGATTTCTAAATTGGGTTCGCCCAATAGGGTCATGATCAAGCGAGTCCGGCCTCTCTGGAGTTAGGGACAACTTGAAGCTCTGATCAAGCACTATGGTTGCCCAACTTATCCTCGATCCGATCCGCATAATGGGCTTGGCAGGCAGTTGGCAGGCTCACCTTACAGCTGTTCGCTCCTTCGCTCATGCCTTTTGGAAGGTTCCGGCGCTGAAATTCAGCTCTGTTTGGGTGTTTGGTTGGATACGCCACCAAACGGACGTCAAAAGCAGAGAAAAGTGGGATCCTGGTCTATTGTTTCCTCAACAACTCTATTGGGTTTTATGGAGTCGCTCCTACTTTCATCTTCCACTTCTGTCGCAGCAGCGGCGGTCAGCCTAACGGTGGTTTGGTGGGTTTTGCGACAACAGAGAACGAAGCGAAAGGCATTACCACCTGGACCGAGTCGTATCCCACTTCTTGGACATCTTTTACATGTTCCTCGCGAAATTGCATGGGTAAAGTATCATGAGCTGTGTCGAGAAATCGGTACGTCATCCACGAAGCTCAAATGGTCACACCTTCGATTGACCGCCCACCGGGGGTTGCAGGCTCTGATATTATTGCTCTGGAGGCGCTAGGGATGAATATCATTGTCTTGGACAGCGCAGAGGCAGTAAGCGAGCTCCTTGAAAGAAGGTCGCATATCTACTCCAACAGGTAAAGTTGTTATTATCGAACCATTGGCTAGAAACCTAGACCCATCGAAATTACAGGCCTCGCCTGCCCATGATATGTGAGCTCATGGGATGGGAGTTCAATATTGGTTTGATGCGGTATGGTGAGTCTGTTCCCATAACCCCTCTTCGAAGTGCAAATCCGAATCTCTTCCCATTCCAGGCGAGCGATGGTAAGGCCTTTCCGTGACTATCGGGGTCCTGCGCTCAACGAGTACTTTCAGGCGTGCTCACCGCAAGATGTTCCATCAGTCGTTTCAAGCGAGCGCAGTATCTACTTTCCATCCTCAAGAGATCAAGGCTGCGACTCAGCTGCTTCTCTCTTTGCATGAGGCTCCGGAGGACTTTATATCTCATTTCAGACGATAAACTGACTTTTAACGAATCGGGCTCGCGGAGGATGGTAGCTGACCTCACCCCAGTATGGCGGGTCACGTCGTACTGTCAATCGCCTATGGGATAGAGCCCAAGGCAGAAGACGACCCGTACATCCGCATATCGGAAGAGGCCATTCACTACCTAGTCGAGGCCGCAGTCCCAGGTGCATTCCTTGTCGACATAATTCCAGCAATGAAGTACATTCCCGAGTGGATGCCTTTCGCCCACTTTCAGCGCTTCGCAAAAACTAGTCGTGGCCACATCGAGAGGATGCGCCAGAAACCGTTCGAAGAGGCCAAACACAATGTAAGGTTTCCAGTGTTTCGTATCAGGGTCTTCCAACCAATCATAAATCTTAAGGCATCTGCTACGTCATTCGTTAGGGAGCGGCTGGAGGAAATGGACCGGACTACTGGCATCGACGTCAAGGCATACGAAGAAGTCGTCATGAATACGGCATCTGCCATGTTTGTTGGAGGGTTCGACACAGTAAGCATCGAATCACCGACATGCCAACTGCAATGTAATCTAACCTATTTCCAGATCATAGCCGCCCTATGTGCATTTATGTTCGCCATGATGACACATCCTGAGGTTCAGAGGAGAGCACAATCGGAAATTGACGCCGTCTTACCGTCGGGCCAACTGCCCACTTTCGAAGACCGAGAATCACTCCCGTACATTACAGCGATGGTCAAGGAAGTGCTTCGATGGAAGCCTATCACGCCTATGGGTCCGTCATCGGGCGCTATCTCGTTGGGCTGATGCATTTGCTGACCGTTTGTTTATCTTTTCAGCTGCTGCTCATGTCCTTGACGTGGATGACGACTACAAAGGGTACCACCTCCCAGCGGGCTCGTTAGTAATTGGGAATGCGTGGTGCGTCTACTTCTGCTCCTCTCGTTTGTTACAGGCGGAACCAAATCGAATGGTCCAGGGCAATCCTTAACGACGAAAAGATATATCCCGACCCTTTGGAGTTTAAGCCAGAGAGATTTCTCGACTCGAAAGAGGACGGGAAAGAGCCGTGTCCTGACCCATGGATTGCATTCGGATTCGGGAGAAGGTTCGATATCTGCTGATCCTCGAGCCCACCTAAGATTCCATCTGACCTCGAGTAACGTTAGGATATGTCCCGGACGGTTCATGGCGCTCGACTCGCTGTGGATAGCCTTTGCGTCCATTTTGACTGCATTCCAAATCTCCAAGCCGACGGATTCGGAAGGCAATGTCATTGAACCAGTCTACGAGCCCGCATCATCAGCTTTAGTTTTGTGGGTGTCGCTCATTCATCACGTCCTTATTTTTTTTAAAAAAAACTGAGCCTTTCATTGGTCGTAGCATGCCGTTACCCTTCAAATGCTCAATCAGACCTCGTAACTCGAAGCTGAAGGAACTTTTCAATTCGTCGATTTTCGATCCGGGTAGTTAGGAGCGTAGATCAATCATTGTGATTGTGGGGTGTCGCAAAGTATATGGAGGTGTACAACAGTGACATATGTACCCGAGGGTATGAATAGATAGAATATATCTAACAGCAGAACGGAGGCTCGTAGAGATTGTCTGAAGTTGGTTCCCAATAGTATAAGCGTACTGAAAGTTCGAAAGTCCCAAAGCTAGCAAGCCATCTCAAGTAGAAAATGCGAGAATCACGAATCATAAAGGACATCACTTGTGCTCCACAGGCGTCTACGTGCTAATTAGATTGTGTAGCGGAAGAACTGATTGATAGACGAAAGATGGATTAGCGTTCTGTTCAAATCATGATGAAGATGGAGGCTTACGCTGGCGTCGTCACCCTTTTCGCGTTCAGCTGTCTTCATTTCTTCAGTATACTGATCGAGGCTAGTGAGACCGCGGGCTTTCATCTCAGCCTCCCTTCGGTCGTTCTCCCGTTTGAGGTGGATATGCATGAAGAGGCACAAGAAGAAGCTCATGGTAACAGTGCCGATCAGGAGACCGTGACCTTGGAAGTACCGCGGTGCGTCAGTGGAGCGGTAGACGAAGCCTGCGATGACACCTCCGAGATTCCCGAAGCCTGCCCGGAAGAGTTAGTCTATGAGATGATAGATCCTTGATGCATAGCAAGTGAAAATGGCCACTGACCGACGTGCATCGCAATACCGACAGCTCGCTTGGTAGATCCACCGATGTTATTTCCATTCCAGGCGACACCCATGGGCACGTTAGGGTAGATCCTAATCATATCACTGAGTGAGCGAGGCCAAAACGATGGAAGGATGTATGGAGACATACCCGCAAACGGCGAAGAAGGTGCCAACGTATTGAACAGCAGCGATATGGGTGGAGATCAACATAACGAAGCCAATGATTGCGACAAGGCAGAAGCCCATCATGAATGTACCACGCTTTTGGGCACGATCAGCAAAGTATCCACCAGCAATGGTAGCAATGCAGCCGGCAACATAGGGAGGAACGCTCATGAGTTGGGACTTCTCGTTGGTGTAACCCATGTTCTTGACGATGGTGGGGAGGAAGAGCGAAATAGAATATAAAGGAGTGTAGATTCCTAATGTGCAGCGCCGAAATTTATGTGAGACGTAGGGTAAGGATGTTTGGAAGGCTACTCACCGATAGTGATAAGCATGTGAACGTAGATCTTCCAGTCCTTCAATGCGGCCTTGACATACTTGATGTCGTAGTCGTCGGCAAGTGAAGTACGATCCTCCTTCAAACGGGCCTTAACCTCGGCCTTCTCCTCCTCGGTCAAGAAGCGAGCTCTACCGAGGGATTTATATCAGTCGCCAATCCAATTGACTATGGAGTATGCACGTACGTCTCCGGCTTGTCGTGGATAATAAACTTGGCGAAGACTGCAACAACAATGGTCGCAAGCCCTTCGATGATGAAAATCCACGCCCATCCTGGTCGACCACCCTTGCCCCTGAGCTCAGAGAGCCCTCGAGCAAGAAGACCACCGAATGCTCCTGCCAGGGTAGCGGCGGAGAAGAAAATTGCCATGCGGAAACCACACTCGTGGCGTCTGTACCATTGAGTGATGTACCAGGTAACTCCGGGGAAGAGGCCACCTTCAGCAAACCCGAGGAACATTCTCGCGACGAGCAATCCGGGGAATGTTGTGACAACTCCCATAAGAGTCATACCTGGAGGAAACATAAATTAGTTGAAATAAAAACTCTATTGGGCGGGAAGCGACTGACAGACACCCCAGGCAATCATGATAATACTGAGCCATAGAGATGGGCTTGTTCGCTTCATCATGATATTGCTCGGGATTTCGGCAGCAACATAGAATGGGAAGAACACAGCGAGGGCGATCTGTGGGAGTGTAATATGGGGGGTTAGCAGTCGCTCAGTATTCAATTGAAACAATGCACAAACGTTGTAGTCGAGGCCCTTCATGCCCAAGTCCGTCTCAATGCCGGCCAATCGAGCATTTCCAATGTTGGTGCGATCGAGGAACGACAGACTATAGGCGGGACATTAATGATAGATGAGTTCCATAGAAGGAGGATTACTTACAGGTAGAGAAGCGCGAGGAAAGGAACGAGGTTCCAGTCCATTTTCCTCAGGAGGCGCTTCGTCTCAGCTGCAGTGAATTTTGAGCCTGCTTCGAGCGAGTCCAAGCGCTGCGGTTTTTCAAGGACCGACTGCGACGCCGAGCCCACCTCGACGGTGAGTTTCTCCTTGCTGAGAGACATCGTCGAAAACAAGAAGAGGCAACGAATAGAACGAGCTTGGCGATTGCCTCACTGAAACGACAGTGGATGACGAAGAGAGGAGGAAGGAAAAAACCCGTTTAAAGGTGGGGCGGAGTGTACGTACACATCTCTCAGAAGCCCGAACTTATAAAGGCTAGTCAGGATGTTTACCTGGAAAGTTTATCTCGCCTCGTTACCCAGCCTGCTGTCACGCAATCACGACAACCTCCCCATTCGGGTAAGCTCTTGCCAGCAATCAATGTTTTTGCACGGTCTCTTCGGGATCTGCTGAAAGCCAGATATTTGGATATATTGAGCATAAATACAAACAGAATGCACACCTCAAACACGACCCTTCTCCTGGTGCAATTGAAATATTGTGAATATTACACCTCCAAGCCCGAGCCTCAGACATCGAGGGCTTCACTCTCCACTCGTGGCTGCGCTATTTCGGGACCAGTTTGACCTCGTGGGTTTCAAACCGAGGATTACGGATGATAAATTGCCGGAGATGGTAGTAAATCGTCGATGCACTTCATTCATACTCTTTGTTGGGTTGTTTGGAACGTAATCCATTCATGAGCCTCGAGTTGACGGGTTCGATGTGGTCACCGAATCATCTAAAAATAGAGCAACGCCCACTGATAGCATAGGTTTCCAAGGTTGATGCTCCAATACTGCGTATGTGATGGTGGGTGACGACCTACAAAGAGTCTTGAGTCAATATCCTTCACCGTTGTCATCGCACGTACTAGAGTGCTAAACCAGCGGCTACAATCAATATGATTTCGATACTTGAAAGTGCTGGAAAACAGCTCCGCTCTTGACACTGTGAGAATCTCGATCAATACAAATGTATTTTTAGCGTCGGAGCGCTCTGCCCTATGGGCGCGATGCATTCATGCTTTGGTCTACTGAATTGAAGTTCAATAAGATAGCCCTGATGTTGAACAACAAACCCATGCCGGCATAAGTAACGATTCAGCTCACCGCGTTCAAAAACCTCGCAGTCGAAGCAGCACCCTGAAGAAAAACTGGTTGCACACACGCACACACGAGCAATTGTACTTGATTGTTGCACATCACTACATCTCTACATCTCTGGAAGGCAGATGGTTATGAAAGAAAATGATCCAAAGCTTAGAGGCTAAAAAAAGATTGCACACACCGCCCAAGAACTTGACACCGCGTTGGTTGTCCCTACGGAGTGTCGTAGAGACCATTCGTTCCTGAGATCACCGTCTACCGCCACAAACGAGATAATCAAGCCTCCCTCTCGATGGGAGGCTCGCGATCACGATGTTTGAACTGCCCCAAGACCCGATTCCCAATCTTCCCCACCTTACCCTCCACTTCCCGCCCAATCCACGCCACATTCCTTGCAGCCCTCCACTGCATCAGCCCACGGTGCTTCCTGCCCAGTTCGCCTTGCGCCTTTCGGAAGTCTTTGAACGCTCCCTTCGGCTCCTTCGTCACTCGCAGCTCATCCGGCTTGGTAGTGTCGGCTGTCTCGTCCTCCGAACCACTCCGCTCCGAAGAGCTGGACGAATCAGAGTACTCAACGTCTTCTTGAGGGAAAGCATCCTGAGAAATATGCTCTGCGCCCTCCGCACAATCCAACACCTCCATAACGTCCGCCATATTCTGATCCTTTTGAGCGGTAGCGTGGTGGTACCCACTCAAACCCGACCAAAACCTGAGCGTCAATTGGACATGACCCAAGTCCTCCTTCACTTCAGTCGATGCATTCGATCGCGCGCGTGCCAAACTCCCATTCTCGTCCCTACAAATAGGAAGTGAAACGGAGACTTCCTCGTCGTCGGGTATGTCCTTGAGCCATAGAGTGCAGTAGGCTGGTGTCACGTCCGGACCTACAGCGGTCTTGCGGAACTCCAACAATAGACCGGATGCGTACCGCTTCTTCACAGCTAGCCGAACAGGACGCCCCGGGCGCTCAACCCATCCTTCCTCGTGTTGTACTTTCATCTTCCCTTTACTGTATTTGGTCCGAAACACGAGCGAACACGATGCGATATCAGCTGGGACCGGTCCGGTAGTTGTGACTGGGGAGCTGATTTCCAGCGTCCCGACGTCCCAGCCAAGGAGACGTTTGGGAAGGTGGAGCTGGACGCTCCTGAATATCACCGCGAGGCGCATACGACCGTGTCCAACACCGCCGGTAATGGGGAGGGACCCTGTCCATTGAGATCGATGCTTGAGGACTTCATGCAGCGGAAGGGTGACTATGCCGAGAAGTGGGTCCGTTTCGTGGAAGCGGTTGTCCCGCACAGCGATTATCACTGTCGTATTCCTCCAATTCCTAATGAACTTCTCGGTTCCCGCGTCGAACTACTTCGAAGTGAGCAAACAAGCTATACTAAGCGAAATGAAATGAACGGGAGAACGCACATAAGGATTGTTACTCTTCATCTTTACCCGAGTCTTGTAGAGCCGCTGATGGTTCATGATAATCGTGCAATAAGCACTAGGCAGGTCATCCGAATCGTCCTCTTCCGCATCCTCCTTGACCTCGCCCGCCTTGTTAACCTCCAATCCCGATATCTGCTCGATCCTAATGGAGAGGATACCGCTAGGCCAATCGTTTGTAGGGGCCGACGCAGAGATGATCTCATCGCCCTTTTCCTTCAAGTCCTCCTTCTTCTGCTGTTCGACTTCACTCTTCTTCTCTTCACCAGCAGCCATCGCCTCCCTCAACTTCTGCTCCGACTCCCGCTCGATATCGGCCTTGACTTCGTTATAATCCTTGTGCTTTTTGACGAGGTGCTGCTTGAGCGTGGTCTTCTCGAAATACCCCAGCTCCCAGATTACTTTACCCTCGGCGGGTTCGCCTCGGTCCGTCATGATCCCATCCTCTCGTCCCGCGAAACGGTTCAGGGTCGCAGGGTCGGAGATGATATCTTTGAGTGGTACTTCAACGTTGCCGTGCAAATCGTCGACGGTGAAGCGATCTATCCATAGGTGAGGACGATGTAGATTTCCTATGCAAGGTGCTCTTACCTGAGTCCCAGAGCTGAAGCCTCAGACCTTCTTCAGCGTTGAGCTCGGAAGGTCTGACGAGTAAGGCAGTAGTCTCTTCCCAGACAGGTTCACCCTCCTTAGGGATGACCCTACAGCACCGGCGGTGAGAATCTATATACCCATGCGCAAACAGAACACTCACCTCGTCGACCACAACGGTTTCCCCCACTTACTCCAGCCCACCGTAACATACATATCCGCACCCTTTCCCATCGGATTCTTGACCAAACTTTTCGGCCTGTCAACTTCCAGACCGTACGCCCTGCGAATGGTAACGATAACCACTCCGACAGCGTCGGTGTCCATCTTCGGTTGGCCAGCTAGCAGCGCCTTGAGGTCCAAGTTGATACTTCTCGGAGCGACATATTCCGTCACCGTCGCGTCGATCGCGCTCTGAATCCAACTTGACAGCCCAGGGACATCCATTACGTTCAGAAAGTTCTTGGCGAGGGGTGTGCACTCGAGCGAAAGCTTCGGCTTGCCGAGTAACGTCAACGTCATCACCGAGAGGAAGGGCGGGTTGGGTGTGAGCTGGATACGCATACGCGCAGTGGTGAGGAGACCTTGGAGCTCGACCCAGACGGGGAGCACAATGCCTCCTGCGAGCCAAAACTGCATGAGGACGTGGGCGTTGGCCTGCCGGCTGCGTAGCCCTTTGCCGGTGGTTTGCCTGGCGCGGTAGGCGATGGACACCTCCATGTTGATGAAGTCGCCTTCTTCGGCTTCCATTCCGTCCACCTCTCGCCCTGCCGCTCCCGCGTCGAGCCATCGAACACCGACAATCCGGATAGGTTCGGAGCCTTGGCCTATGTCGGCAACTCGAACACCAGAGACGAATTTAGGGAGGTTGGCTTGGAGAGAGTCTTCGACGATGTCGGAGACGGCGACGAAGAGCGCTGGGTTGATGATGGGCCAGAGTGACTTGAGGAAAGAGTTCAGCCAAGCGACTGTCTCTGGACCATCCGACTTTCCGTCGTGCTCGAAAATTCGGCGAATGTCCTCGCGCTATAGCTCTTGGTTAGATAGATGAAATGCAAAGAAATTAACCACATACGTCGTTGCCTTGGAAATGGGGCACAGATCGCGCCGGACGCTGAAAGAGTCTGAGAGCAAGAGATGCTGCTCCGACGCACACCGTCAAGATGGTGCAGCCTGTGACCACGGCGACATAGTCGATGAAACCCCAAGATCCATGCCTCCTCCCAACGATGGTGTTGAATACCCAATAGAGAATTATACCTCCAAAGGCACCAGCACCCGCGGCTGCACTCGCCACAATGGCTGTCTGAACCCTCGCACGACGCTGGTCCCCCAACGGATCCTCCCACCAGTCGTTGTGAGTCAACTCATGAATGAGGGCTTCCATTTGGCTGTGCCTGCGGTCAGAGACCTCGGCGTCGTTACGATGCATTGCAGCCTCCCTCTCCTGCTTGTCCGTCGGTGGCGGTGGAATTTGTTCTAGCTCGACCTTCGAAGCATCGTGGATGGTGATTGGAAGGTGAGTAACGGGGTCCGTCACTGTTCGCTCGTCCCCTCCGTCCGCGACCTCGCTCTCGAATGTGTACTTTGCTGTCGACATGGTGGTTAAAGAAAGATACCCAACTTCCTAGACACAAAACGACCATATATTGACGTCAGATATTCCCTCACTCCACGACAAGAAGCGGCCTCTATACTCACTGTCTCCATGATCGAACGACGGACCCTTCTTGGGCGTCAGAAGGGTGAGGGCATAGCTCCACCCAGAAGCAGCAACGAAATCCAGATTCAGAGTGTACCCCGACTTTGGCTCATTTGCGGAGATTTTTCTTCTAGTATCGTGCACGACGGCTGATATGGTTGACCAATTCCCTGATTCAGGACCAGGAGTCCTATTCCTGTATTACTGAGTGCCCAGTTTGCCCGATACGAAACGACTGGAAACTGACGTCAGACATTCGCTCCATGACATACATGACAATGACAAGTTGGATTGCGCACTCACTATGTCTTCATGATCGCACAGGTGCAAGCCTTTTGCTCCAATATTCCAAGCGCTCTGGATAATTTGGCTTCAACCAAGTGCTCGGTGGGTTGTCGGTGGTGGATGAAGACGGTGAGCACTGAACGCGGCACTGCGGGGTCGCATCAATGCTTTGCCCTTGTTTGGAAGTATGTATGATGGGGACATATGAAAGGACATGAAAGGGCTTTCAAAGAGCTTTGCCACTCCCATCTTTTAGCAGCGACGAACCCAATGGAAACGAAACAAGAGACTCAGCAGCGTCTTCCAGTCACTGTACCGGAGCTACAGGAGCATGTCGCATCGCTTCGACTCTCCATCCAAAACGATGAAAACATCATTCGCGCAATTCAAACCCAAGGTGGTCAGCTTCCGCCCAACCAGCAGGAACGGGTGCTGCAGCTTCAGGGTGCCGTAGACACAAAGAAACTTCTCTTTCTCGAGCTTCTAAACGCACTGAACGCGCAACTCGAAAGCCCGTGAGTTCGCAATGCTATACCAAACAATGTTACGTTACCTTTCGATCATAGGATCTCTAATTATGTTGCACCCTTATTTTAGACGTCCTTAATAGGCATGGGCGTCAGAAATGACGGTAGCTGACAAGTATCAGTGGTGGTCCTCTTTAGAGAATGTCTCGGAATTGGGGGGAAGGTTCTCGATAACCTACGTCCTTATAAGTAGTTGACAGAGGACCAACTCAGCAAAGAAAATGTCAATGGTAGCTAGGGTTTTATTTCTATCAAAGCTTCGATACACAGCTACATTCATAATTTTGTCTTACTTCGTATAAAAACTTTTGATACGTCGGTGAAGCAATGCGGCCACGATAAGAGGTTCGAATTGGACACGAAAGGAAGATTGGATTTTGATAGCCCTGAGCAGAGGACATTTGTGAGTTGATCTAGGTACCCGAAATGAGGATAGAGCTCCGATCATCTATGGAAAAGAGGGCATAGAGTGAGTAGTGAATTCCTCGTGGCCATGGGGAGAAGCTGAGGGAGAGAGAAAGAACGAATCACGGCCGTTTTGAGTAAGAATAGTCTACTATAAGAAAGTGATCTTCAATCCTCCTGAGGACGAGCGTACTAGCACTCCTCAGTTTTCATTCGAAATGATATGTTGCAAGGTCACCCAAGAAGGCAGTACCGAGACGCTCTCTTCGTAGAACGTCTTCACGACTTCTGATGATTCGCAGGTCGCAGGTGCGCCACCAGCGCTGCGACTTGCCTGGAAGATCCAATCACCCTTGCGAAGTCGCGGGCAGTGCTCCCGATGAGCGCTTGTAACAACAGCTATACCGAGAGTGATAGTCTTCTTTACCCGAAGTGCGATTTCCAGAGCGTCGACGATGACGGTTGCGCGAAGTGGCAAGCGACCGTCGGGTGGAGCGTAGGGCTGAAGGAAGCCCATTGTAACGGGCGGGATGACGACCGATGCAACAGGCTTGGATCCTAATAAATCAAAGCCTCAGAACCGCCTTCATCTCAAGAGAAAGATTGAGAACCTACCAATGAGCAACATGGCAGTGAAGCCTGATGGCATTCCGGAGTCATCAGACTCAGCGGGAATTCGGTGCTGCGTCGACGAGCGTTCAACGGGAGTGCACTTGATCATGTACCTGAAGGTACCGTTCATCGACTGCCCGGGTTTGAACGTGGTGCCACTCGGAACCTTAACCCACCCAGATCGATGAAGAACAGGACTGTCCGAATCGAAAGGATGAAGGCTACCGGGATACCCAAAGTCGGAAATCTCTTGATCAGAGGAGGCTTCCAAATCAGCCAACAGGCTACTGATGGCGGAATATGCGCCTTCTGCGTCCAGTGTAGGGTTTATCATCTTCAAATCGAAGCGGAAGAGGAAGGGGGGGATTCGGATGAGAGAGAAGGGATGAAAGAGAGGTGCTGAGAGCCCAAGCGGTGCAGAGAAGTTATATACTCGAGCCTCTGTTGTTAAGGCACACTATTACAGCAATGCAATGCATCTCCCATTGTTCGTTGTTTCTGTCAACTCAGCGCTTCCACAGCTCCACTAGTAACTTTCGGACGAAAGGGGCAGCAAGTTTGGCAAGGAACCGTGCAGAAAGCCCTAGAACAGCAGATCGAGTTATGTTTGCACAGTGTAGACTCATTGAGTGGTCAGGCACCCTGGATTCACAGCAGCATCTTTCCCAGAAAGACCCAGACTCGTCCAATGCTAAGCGCTCGGCCAAGAGCGCGTCGACGATATGCGGCAAACAGAGCTCCGACCGAGTTCGACGCCAAACAGGGACAGACAACCCGATCGCGTCACGTCGCTTTGAACTCATCCTCAACTTTACCCAACATTCATGCCGGCCCTCGTCACATCTGCTTGAGGAATTGTGCGAGAATGCTCCATATATGAGAGTTAACAAGCCCCAATTGCGTTTTCGATAGGCTTCGGGATGGGTGAGTGAATGATTACGATGAATTTTGTTTCCTCTTTAGCTGATGTCACGGCCCCTGCTAGGGCTTGTCAATGTTTAGGCCATTCAACATTGAAGCTATCATGCGTATAATGAATCCAATCCCGAGACCTTTTGGAATTTTCAGGTCGATAACACTGCATTGTGGTCAGACCACTCCGGCTGCGGATCGGCGAATCAACTGATGTTGACTCGGAAATCTATGTTGGACAGAAGTGTACTCATGACAGGCCCGAAATCAGAAAACGTGCCTCTATCTCAGTCTGCCCTCCAAGGTCGTTGTCAGGTGAGAGAATCCTACCATCAAACATAAAACATAGGCTTAGGTTTGACTCGGGATTTAGCGTTCTGTTACCGCAAATGAGATCATCGTATGCCATCACGCTTCTCTCTCTCATGGAGACAAGCTCTCAAGGCATCCATCCCACCCTTCGAGCTTCAGCTCGAATGAGCCAGTGGAAGCGTAGAAGCGACTCGGATTAAACCTTAACAACCATGTCTATGTGGCTTTGCTACAGTGAAGACGACCCTTCCGTCCGGGAAAGTGCTATCCTCTTGGCCGTCACAGCTCTTGAGTGGCAGGGTAGGCAGGCAGGAGCATCACGATCAATGCGATGACTGTCACTGCAATGACTTCCTTCGAAAACCATATATACAGTAGCTCCTTCGACCAAGCTCGAAAGGATTTTCCCACCCTACCATCGGACACCACCTTACACCACGTTGGCAACGCTACAGCTGCGAATGGTAGACTTGGGCTAACCCAATGTCCAGTGTCAGGTCAACGAGTGCGTAGAACGAAGACATTCGTAGCCACATAAGCTAACCTATAGCGTTGAAGACTCTCGTGCCGTAAACGCCTTCATCGCATTGCAACTCATTGGGGCTTGTGGACTGCTTATCACGGTCGTTACCGCTGCTTTTTGTAAACGTATCAAACGCTGGCCGACTTGGTATAGCTTCTGTATATCATGGATCCTCTCTTCCCTGTCATATTCGCTCCTTACGATTGCCGGACAACAATTTCGGTCTTCCCCCGACACGGCCCTATGCCTCATTCAAGCTGCTGCGATTTACGCTGCTCCGCCTCTGTGAGTTGCTCCCCCTAATTAATTTTCAGCGAGTACTAATGTGGACGGGTCTTGCTGCAGGACAACCTGCACAACACTATCACTTGCGATTAACGTCTGTCCAAATTTACCAAGAATGCCACTAGCCCACTGACCAAACACCAGATCCTCCTGAGACTACGGTTCGCCAAGTCTGATTCAACTGTCGACTCTGCGAAAGTGACCAGATTTGTCGTCAGTCCTTCTTCCATCTCTTCGTGCGAAGTCGCATTCTCAAGGAGCAGTAGCTATTGCTGGCCCCGTATTGCGTATGGGCAGTGGTACTGATCGGGTTTTCCCTGGTAAGTGTTATTTCAACAATATCAATGCCTCAACGATTCACGGTGCCGGCACCCAGTTCGCCGTGCATAATCTGCAGACGCTTGCGGTCACTGAAACTGGAACGTATTGCAATTGTACTGATCCAGTTTGGTATGTATCATCCCCAGCCTTCATCATGATTTAAACCGTTGATGCCACCTTTCGATAGGGTACAAATATCGTTCTCCGTCGTTATGCTCGTCTCCGTTGCAATCGTGTATATCCAAGGTACGTACCGTTAGCTGGAATATCAAGCACCCGATCTTATACGTTAATTTCAGCATACCTGGGCTTTTTCATCTACCGCAATAGAGACATGTGTCTCGACAACAAGCATCTATTCGCTACGGCTATACGCGCAATCATCTTCACTTCCTTATGTGTTCTATCACTCGTGTATGTGGATTCGGATGCTCCGATTTACGTTCTCCTGACCCTCTACTCAGTGTAGCACTCGTGTACTCGACTCGCCCAACGCACGAATTGGGGTTCGATCTCGTTCTGTCGACATGTGCGTCGTAATCCCCTATCCCCTCATTTTCAGTCGACTCACCTAAGTGTTGCAATTCCAGTTCCTATCTTAGCACTATTTATTTTTGGTACTCAACCGGTAAGCAGTTTTCCTTTCCAGTCGACAGACCTGTCATAACATTCCTTGGCAGGACCTTTTGGAAGTATGGGCTTTCTGGAGATCCAGACCTTCGTACGCCCCTTTGAAGAATATGAACTATTAGCCCGCTGTTCGCTTCGTTTTCTATCCATTTCACCCCTGGGTCCCAGTTGGTTCCTGGAAGCTCAATTCCGTGCTATTTTTGCCAGCACTGTAATACGCCCATTAGTACACGACGTACGCGATTCAACGTCTAGGCCATAGGTAAATCAATCATTCCATGACCTCCTTTCAGATAGCGATATGGCCCTGGAGCAGCCTGGAGCACTACATATTCAGAGTTTAATCCTTCCGACGACGAGAAGGACAATGGAGTTTGAATCGGCTATTTGCACGATCGGCCAGAAACACCGCTTGAAATCTCAAACAAGGCACACAGTGGAGCGCTTGTGTCGGTACCGAAAGATTCTGAATTGGCGATCACCAACGCCACTAGTACTAAGCAAGGGAGCAATCTCCCGATGGATGAAAGGATCTGGCAAAGGTGATAAGGAAAGGAGTTGCTGCCTATTATAGCCGAAGAGCCGGCAGCCATGATCGGCGAAAGCTGCGCACTTCCGCTCCGTCTTCAGGTCCTCGGAAACGTGGTGGTGCATAGTGGTGCATCCATTTTCGACAAATATTGCGCCGCCACCGAATTCCTTTTCCATTCACAATTCTCCCCTACTTATACGGATTGAGCAGGTCCGAATGTTTTACCTGCGATCTCTTTGTTGACAACCCATTGGTGCTCACCCCAGCTTACAATGGCACTTCACGGTAGCCTCGGTGCCCGTAAGTGCTTTTCTTATCGCTAGTCGCCTTCTGACACCAGAGCTGGTTCCAGGTTCTGACAATGCGAACGCACTGGATGCGTATGTCACGGCCTTTATCGTTTTTCAGATGATTGGGCTGTGCGGATGCACGCTAATGCTCTTCACCGCTCTGTTGGGTCGAGACGTCGTGCGCCATTTTACGTGGTTCAGCTTCGTGTTTTCCTTCTTGGTGTCCACGACCTCGTATTGCCTCCTGTTTTTCGCTGGCCAGCTTTACAATCGGACGCCGCCGTACCCCCTTTGTCTCACTCAAGCCGCGTTGATTTACGCTGTCCCGTCATTGTGAGTTGTCTCACCCTTACTCCAATGCTTGCGTTGACTAGCCTTGACCAGGAATGCGGGAGCCACGTTGGCCCTGGTCGGACAGGTGCGTTGAAACCAGGAACGGCAATGGAATGTCCTGGCTGAGGTTCGCCACTGGATCTAGCTGTACTTCAACGTCCATAATCAAATGGCGGAGCATAGGCATAGGGCTCAGAAATTTTGGTCAGCTTTGGTACGTTGTTCGCTCCCAGACTCGATAGGTGGCGTGAGTTTATGAGTTTGGTAATAGCTCCTGATTTTCCCGTACTGTTATTTCTGGGCCATGGTCATTGCTTGTCTGGTGGTGAGTGCCTGGTTCGACGCATGATGAACGGCAGACGTTTGGACAAACCCTCCCATTAACGTCACTCGCGCAGATCGGCTCCACTCATCGAACGGCCGTCCTGGGGCCTTTCGTCGGAGGAAGCTACTGCTTTTTGGGGGTACCGGCTCCGTGAGTCAGAGCTATTGATATACCTCATATTTGAAGTTCTCAACGCTCATCTCTTCGGCATTTCAAGGGCGAAAATCTCCGCAATTACGGTTGCTGTCCTTCTCCTCCCAACCATTGCTTTGGAAGGTGTGCATAATCCCTAACGTCTCTGCTGTTGGGCTGAATGCTTATTGTATCATACTATCTCAGTCAGCATCGGCCGAATGCTGCATAAGAATTGGCTGGTCTTGAGACACCAAAACCATTTCCCTCTAAACACCGTTATACGAATCTTGGTGTTTACTGCGGTTGGTATATTAGTCATTGGGTGAGTTTCGTTTGACTCGGTTTCTTTCTCGAACGTCACACTCATTTTTGCCCGTTCAGTCTAGGTGTCGTTTTTGCTATTATGCAACTGCCGGATCCCAGACTCAACATCATTATTGCCATAGGTATGTTCGTTGGCTCGCCCCTCTCCCTAGCGCTGTCCAGACTAATTTTACCTTCCATTCAGTACCAGTGGCAGCGGTTTTGATTTTTGGCACACAACCCGTGAGTCCCGCTTCACCCAATCACGGCATACGGCCTGAGTTGATCCCCAATCCCATAACTTTAGGACCTTTTGAGGGTTTGGACCTCCTGTGGATGGAAACCTACAGCGTCCTTGACAACGAGTCGGCCGCGTGTGCACGATCTTAATTCCAGAACTAGGCTCGTAGCTCTAGCGCCTAAGGCACCTCAGCTCCCCGATTTCCATGAGGTGCCGGTGTATGATGGCTCGTCGAATATCAAGGTACGGCTTCTCTAAAGTCATAAGTTCTAACGCGACACCGATCTTGATTCTCTCTTAGCCACCTACACTGCTTTCAGGCCCTCCTCAGACGTGGACAATACGACCTGAGAGAAAAACGCCGCCTTCCGACTTTTAGGTGTATCGTATGGCCCGCCGACCTTATATGATTGCTTATTTTGACTTGACATTCCGTTCTGGCCTAGGCCTACTATCTGCATCACTACCCCATGTGTGGTGCTCTTATTCGAAGAGGTTTTCACTCGTGATACAAGTACATTACTGTTCCTCATATACATAAGTCGATTTGCACTGTAGTCTATAATTAGCGTTCCGTTCCAATCTGACCTTTACATCTACATACCCACTTTTTCAAATTCATCCTTCTGTCAGCATCGCCCACGCGGATGGTAGCGGAGGGGCATCACCTGAACACTCGGGAATTTCCCTTCTCCCGTTCCTTTTGATTTCTCGAGGATCAGCACCCGCGACGCAACCATGGAACTCAGGGCTCAGACCACTCGATTCGACACATAAGCTCTTCTTTCCTTTATAACTCGCTCACTCTTATTTCCACCTCTCAGCCCCCACGCTTGTTGACCAAGTTGTTGACCAAGACTACATGTTTTACCCCCTGCGGCATCGCTAAAAGATTGTCGGTCTCCATAGCAGGTCATGCTGGCGCTTCATGGTGCTCTCAATGCCCGTGAGTCGCCTCCAAAACTCCATGAAAAGCTATTAATAACGTCTAAACAGGCTCCGATCCGATTTATGAGGTTGGATTGGAGCCATATACCATGGTCTTTGTCGGATTTCAGCTATTTGGACTATGCGGATGCACCTTGATGCTACTCACCGCTCTACTTGGTCGCGACGTTCCGCGGCACGCAACATGGTTCAGCTTTGTATTCTCCTGGATGGTATCGACGACGTCGTATTGCCTCCTCTTTTTTTCTGGCCACCTTAACTCTGCAAGACCCCCATACGCTCTTTGCCTTACTCAAGCTGCCTTGATATATGCCGCCCCACCGCTGTGAGTCATTTTGCCTCTTGCCCAAATCTTACGTTGACAATATGTGTAGAACCGCTGGGACGACTGTCGCTCTAGTGGCCCAGGTGCGTTAATGCGCGAATATTGAGTAACCGATTGGTCAAACTCACAACGTCCAGTAGATATACTTTAATGTCCGCTTTATCATGACGGATACCAGTAGTCGGGGTCAGAGGCTTTGGTCGACTTTTGTAAGTTCCAGTCTACGACACCGGTGGCCCTCACTCACTTCGGAAAGCTTTTATCATTTCCTTACGCGCTCCACACAGTCATGGCAATCGCATGCCTGCTGGTAAGCATGCTTTCAGTACATAAATCCGGCCAGGTGTCTGAACGTATCCCTAATACTCCCTAGATTGGCCTTCAAAGTCCGGAGACGGTGCAAAGATCCTCCAATGGGACATACTGTAATTTTGTACTACGTCTTCCGTGAGTAAACTCAGCCGCTTCTTCTCGAAGACTAATGGACCTCCCTAGGTCCCGAGTCTCCTCGATCGCCGTCGCAACCCTCATGATTCCGACCATCGTACTGGAAGGTTCGATCGAAATTGGTGCCTTTTTCGGATTTTCCAGCCTCATCCCCACTTTCAGTTATCACAGCTCTGCAACTTCGCAAGAATTGGGCGATGCTGAGACAAAGAGAATTGCCGATAGGTACCGTCCTGCGTGTGCTGGTTTTTACTCTGATTGGGATTTTATGTATCGGGTATTTCTCTCTCTTCAGATATACCCCTTACTAGTCTGACCTCCGTTCGAAGCTTGGGCATTGTTTTTGCCACCATGGGAGAGGAGAGAAATCCGGATTTCAACATCATTCTTGGGATAGGTGAGTGGGGTACCTCTTGTGGCCATCGTCGACACATCAAACTTCTCTTCATAGTTCCCGTCGCCGCTGTTATTACATTCGGCACTCAAAGTGTGAGTTTCTAATCCCCTGCTCCTTCTTGGAGAGATTCTTATCTACCATCGACGCAACAGGACCTTTTGAAAGCTTGGGTCTCTTGCAAATGGAAAGGCCCCCTGAGCTCTAGGCGAAATCCGACCGAGAATTCAAGAACTAGATTAGTCATCTCCCCCGCCTCGACACAGCCCTCCGCACCGCGATCCGATACGATTTACATGTACACTAGTTCATTCAAAAGTAATTGATATCCCATAGCATAAGAGTGTCGTCTCTGGTGATCCCGTCCCTGCATTAAATAACCGCATATGTGTTCAGACGCACTCAGTAAATACTCCTCCGCCGACCAACGTTCCAACTGATAGGCCTCAACGAAGGTCTCTCCATATGCCTCGTACTGAGGACTATAGAGGAGACATTCTCCAAACTAATCGGAACTCGATACACTACGCTCCCAAGTACAAGAAGGGATGCAACGAGCAAGAACACGAGGTGAACAATTGGGAATGCTATACCCGAGAAAATGTAAAATGTCAGCATGATAAGGGGAAGCATGAACGCCGAAAGAGCACAGAATTGGAGCTGTCTACCGAGGAAGAGGTAAAAATTGACTTGAACCTGGCTCTCGGGTTCGTGCTTCAGGCGGCGCCACGATGCTGATAAGAATCCCCACAAGGAGAGACAGAGGCACAACATGAGGAAAGAGAGTGAGAAGAACGAGAAGAGCATGGCGACGCTGAATGGAATGCGGTGTTTCTGGGGTCCTATGATCGAGTAGGCGAACGCCAGGACTGCAATAATAAATATAGCCTCCAATGCAGACTGAACACGCTCAATCAGTGAAACCAAAAGCGAGTGACAAAAAGACGGGGAAAGACGAACCGTGGCCACCAGATCGGCATATTCCTGCATCGTACTAGACCCGGCAGAGAGGCTATCGACACCCCCTCTTCCATCGACGCTGATAGTCGGGGGTTCTGATAAATGATTTCATGGCTCGGCGTTAGATTTCCTTTTCTCTTGAATTGAACTATGTGACGAAAGAGACGCACTCCCATGTGTTCGAAGCAAAGAGTTTTGGAGAGCTTGAAGATTGCTCATATGCATGCTCAGAAATCGTGCTAGAGCATCGTTGTGTAGATCCAAGGGTGTTGGCCGCGTAATCCCGATATCGAGGCGAGATAGAAGTGGATCTTGATGATAGACCGCGATGTTCCCGGATGAAGGAGGGGTCACAACACTAGCTGGATAATCGCAGAAAAGAGCTAGAAATCGGCTCCGTCATCAAGTTAGCAAAACAAACAGATACTCACTGTTATCCCTCTCATGCATGACAGCAGAGCTATGCTTGCGGAGCTTGAGAGGTTCGTTATGAAGTGAGTTCTGCAAATTCAACGTCCTCGCAACGTGTTGTGCTAGGAAATCGGACAGTTCGTGCTGTAGCTCTTGCACCTGTTCTTGGAACCGGGTGTTGACTTCCTGGGCTTTTACAAATCGTCAGTTCTATCCGCCACTCCTCAGAGAGAGAACAGAAACGTACCACCAGGGCCGGGCGATTGAATTTCCTCGGGTTCTTCGACAATCAGCCCGGACTCTCTTTCGGTACGTTGCTCGAATCTTGGGTCAGGAAGCTCCTTCTCATTCTGTCCAGGGGAACCCGGGCCCTTCTCAACGTCGTCGTCGACATGGGGATCCATAATGACGCGGTCTGTGAATGCGTAGGTTGTGAGGAGTGAAAGGGGGAGCGGAAGAGAAGCACATCATCTAGGTGTCGGGGTCATTTGAGCATGTCTCCTCACCCCATACACGTGCAGAATGTACTCCCGATGCTGCGATCTGCTGCACACGATCTCCATACACGCAGTTCCAATATACAGTAGCATTTATATTACTGCATTAGCCGAGAGTGGCACGATATATACAGGCATCATCTAGTATTGCATACATATAAAATTAGGACTGCGTACTACGGTGCAACGAAGAGACGTACGAATAAAATTAAGCAATAATTTATCCAATTCCAATGATATGGGGTCTGCTAATCAACCCTAAAGAGTCGACTTTGGAAAGAGAGCATCATCTTCCACCCGAATTTTGAATGGCCACGCCGACCGAGGTAGCAGAAACGAGCTTGACAGGGACAAGATTGTGCTTCCTCTTACTCTTCTCCGCATGTTTCTTAAACTTCGCCTTGCACTTGTCACAAAACGTGCTGCTTCCCGTAGCCGACGTGCTAACAACACGCCGGCGGCACGTCTTGTTATAGCATGGTTTCGACTGCGCCTGCAAAATGAATGGTCAGCGATTTGCTTGCTGGGAGCGGGCACGGTGCGGGGAAGTAAGCTCACATTGCCATTGGGAGATCCGTGCTCCTCCCGCTCCGAAAGTCGAGATGACGACACTTCCGGAGCACTCGTTTCATCAACATGAGGATCGTCCTCGTCCATATCGTCCAGTATAGTCTCAGTCTGTTCTTGCTCCTGCGCATGGTCGAGGCATTGCTCCACCTCAGCCTCGGACTCGTGGGCACTGGATATAGCAGACACGAGTTCGGCGTCAACATCAATGCCAACATGCGTCGACGGAACGGAGGTCACGACTCCACTTGCACTCCCACTGGCGTCGGCGCTTGCACTAGGACCAGCACTGGCACTTTCAGTTGCATCCCCTGCCGCAGCCCTCTTCTCCTCCTCGGCCCTTAACCTCATCTTCTCCAACCAAGCAGGGTCAATCTTCCTCCTCTTCCTCTTCCCGGGCTACAAATAAAAGAGATCGAAGAAAAGTTATTAAATCATACGGCAACACAAGAAAAGGGAGAGAAAACGCTAGACTCACCTCAGCACCAGCCGGCAGCTCCGGCGAGTCCGTCGTCCCATACCCAGGATGATAATAATTAAATAACGATTTCGGCTCTTTCGCTTTCTTTGGCTGTCTAGCTTTCGTTGGTGGCGGTGGTGCCGCCGCTGGTGGAGCCGATATCGAAGTCGCCGCGGCCGTACCGGGGGCAAGACCATCAACAGGTGCAGATACAGTCCCACCACTAACAGTTTGGTACGAAGGGACAAGAGAGGAGGGCGGAGGAGGCACGCCAAGCCCTGGAGCGGGAGGTGCAGAGGCTGCGTAGGGATAAGGCGGCGGGTAGTAGAATGCTGGTGCCGGAGGGATCGCCTGGCCTGCAGCCGACGAACCAGGACCACCGGGAGGATGAGGTGAAGGGACGAGTGCAGAATAGGGATAGGGTAGGTGAGCAAGCGGATACGTATAGGGGTGTACAGGCATATGAGGTGCAGGGTGTGGAGGGGCCGAAATCGAAGAAGCCTTTTTCCCTTTTGTCCCTTTGCCTTTTGCCTTGCTGGTGCTGATCGATTCGGGCACGGGGGCAGATGGGTGCAATGGAGGGTACATCAAGCCATAGGCACCGGCGGTGGTATACTGTGCGTACTGGGCAGGGGGGAAAAGATAATAGGGAGGATAGGGATATAGAGAGGGTTGAGGAGGAAGAGGAGGCTGGGCCGGGGCTTCAGCTCTAGAAGGCGGGTCAGCTGCTTTCCCTTTCCCTTTTGACTTGGGCTTCGACTTTGTGCTCGAGGCGGTCTTCTTCTTTCCTGCTGAAGCCGAGGTTTCTTGGGGCTTCTCTGTCGAAGGTGTAGCAGACTCCTTGGTGCCCACGGGTTGCGTTGCATTTTGGGTCGGAGGTGCTGGAGGTGCAGATACAGAATCGGTGGCAGAAGCTGTGCTCGGCCCAGAATCTGCGACGGGGACGGGCGTTGGTTTCAGTATTGGCTGAGAGGCTAACGCGTCCTTGTCTTTGGGCGGAACGACATAATGTCGGAAAACACCTGCATCCGGATAGGGTGTATGACCAGTCGAGGCAGCTTCGTCCTGCACCGTGAGTGTCGCAATCGTCATCGTCGTCGCCGCAGCCGATGAATCAGGGGTAATCGCAATGCCAACAGAACCCTCCCCAATCGGCGTTTTGGCGACATCCTTGAAGGGAAACTGCTCAACGGTGACATATGGTTGAAGATTCGGGGTGGAACGGATGATGGGCTCCTTTTCACCGTTTGGATCGTAGTGTTTGATCGTCAACGGCGGTTGTTGCGAAGGTGGTTGGGAAAGGTCTATGGAAGGCATCGGTATGCCGGAGACCTGTGTTGGCTCGACATTCCATCTGAAGGGTTCAGAATTTTCAAAGCTGTTAGCTGACATGTTGACGAGTCGCAGTTGCTGGGAATCGACATCGGCATCTGGTGGATCGTTGGTAGTGGGTTCAGAGTCGTCGGCAGCCGCTTCAGCTGAATCCTCTTCAGCGGAGGGAGAGTCAGCCATTGCTTGAGGATTGCCTTCAGCAGCAGCTTTTTCTTGAAGCTTCTTCTCGCGTTCAGCCGAACGACAGGCGTCGCAGTGTCTCCAACGCTTCTCCTCTGACAATGGGTTTCCGCACCCCTCAGTGGCGCAGTGAGTGCCTTTCTGTCGTCACAAAACCATCACTATGAGGCTCCTGAAGGGAGATAGAAGACCGACCTTGGCTCGTTTACTTTTCGACTCAGATACCTGCTCACCATCTGCGGCCGACTTCGCTTGGCTTGTATTCTTCCTGGAAGCATGAGGTTCTGTGGCTTCGGGTGGTATCTCTACCACTGTCGCGCCTTCCCTGGGGCCCATAGCTTTTTCTTCTTTCTCTCGCACACGCTTGAGCTTGCTATGGTGTCGGTTTTGCAAACGGTGTTCTTCGCAGCGCTTGAATCGATAATAGCCCGGTAGAATCTTGTGACAGTGGGATACTGTGCACATACGTGCAGGCAGCTGTGGTATGTTGCCTAGAAAACATCGTCACCTTTGTATGAAAGCGTCAGAGGAAAGGGAGCGTACCTAGGACTGTTGGGTACGGAGCGACAGCATGGAGGGAATCCACGTCCGATTTCTGGTTCGGGTCGGTTTGATAGAGGCTTAGGATGCTCGGAGCAGCGGAAGTGCTACCACCTTCATCATCCCCCTCATTAAGGGCTGCGACGACTTGGGGAGGCAGCGCAATCTGCTCGTCGAGAATGGAAAGCTCCCAAGCTCGAAGTTCTTCCGGGCTGTCAGCTAGAAGCTGTTACACGTTAGCATGCGCTGGAAATTGTGATTTGAAATTAATGAATGATATAAGACCCACCGGCAAGCTATTCGCTTTCCGTCTTTCGTCCTCTGCCCGACGCAGCTCACCCATCTCGTGCTCGAAAGCCTGACGCTCAGCTTTCCATTTTTTACGCTTTGTGATACCGTAGCCCCGATAACGCGTCCGACACGGTGGACACATCTTGTACTCATACGATCCCGGGATGACCGCTTTGCACCCCTTTACAGAGCAGTATCTAGGAGGGCCGTCAGACGCATTTCCACCGGCCGGGTCTTCTGCAGGTGTCGATGTTGGGTCCTCCGATCCCTGCAGCATAGCCGGCGAGATACATCCAGCGGACGCATCTTCACTAGGACCGCTCTGTGGCGGCTGGATGTCCTCTTCCTCCTGATAGTACTGTGCTGGGAAGGTCAGGGCATTTGCGAGTTCAGAGCTTGACGACGCGAGTGTCACCTGGCTCTGCATTGGTGCAGCCGGCGTTGTCGTTCCAGTGGATACCTCGAAAAGCATCGGGTCGATTGGTGGGTCCCATCCCGGCATCGTCGTCTACGAGTCCAAGTTACCGATAGCATTCCTGTCAAAATCTAAA
Source organism: Candolleomyces aberdarensis (assembly GCA_004126415.1). Classification (NCBI taxonomy): domain Eukaryota; kingdom Fungi; phylum Basidiomycota; class Agaricomycetes; order Agaricales; family Psathyrellaceae; genus Candolleomyces; species Candolleomyces aberdarensis. Next base: position 60,895 of record SDEE01000102.1, on the reverse strand, counting down.
ATTCCATACCTCGGGTGAGGCTCCATGATCATCCCAGTCTGGAGCCTGTATCCCTTCGCCACCCATAGAAACCTGCAGAGCCGCCTTTTCCATTTTCCTTCTCAACCTCTTTGTCGTCGCGTACACTCGATGCCGGCCTCTGCACTCCTCGCACATCTTGGTCTGTGCATTTGGGTCTACGAGACGCCGACAGCCTCGAACTGAACATATTTTCTGGGGCTCTTCAACAGGTGGGGTATATTCGAGGTGCAAGTCTGGAAAATAGAGGCCTTCAGCCATGAAGGCACCAGCGATGACAGAAAAGGATTCCGCGGAGCAGGCTGGGCTTCCCGGTGAGCAGCGAGCCAGGGGCTGGGATGGAGGCTAGTGAGTCACGTGACACACTCGGACCGTCTATCGCCGTTCGCCTCTGAAGGGGATGGGGACAAAGGAAGGCCTGGAGATCAAGCGGAGTGTTCTCAAAGGTTGGTTATGAACGGGCATGAATGAATCATGAACTGCGCTCTCTCTGTGAATATTCTTCGGGGACACTTTTCCTGACGGACAGCTATGTATCTCCGAGACGGGCCTGAGCTCTTCGAGTTTTTACTGGCTGTATGAACGATTTCTTTTCTTTGTATTATGAGACCCAGCAACACTTGTGCACTTTAGCCATGATCACAAGTCTCGGGTGGAAGTTGTTCGATCCGCGCTTGACCGCCTCTATTTCTTACCGCTCATAGGGAGCCCTTTGATAGGCTGAACGTAATTACTGTACGAGACGCACCGTCAAGTTTTCAACGAACTACATTGCACCATTCGATTGGGTAAAACGCACGCCCGATATTCATAGCCGCAGCCCCCGCCAACTCCTGGAACCATCTTGCCATGCAGAAAAAGCACGAGTCCTTGAGATTTGGTAGGGAGAAGAGAGGGGGAAAAAGTCCAGGTCGGCAGGTTCGTCTGGGCTCTGGAATATAACGGTCGGAAACACTGCGTTGTACTTTGTCCGTATATTCAGGCCCTTGTGCTAATTCCGGCTCGGCTCCGTTACGTTGGACGAGGAACTCGCCTTGTATTCTACCCTCAAGCCTAACTAATGGTTGGTAGTGGACTCGGAATATTTCGTTGTCCTTGCCGTTTATGATGTCAGATCTAATCTAATCTAATCACACCCTTCAAGGAAACCCCGAAATCTGTGATATCGGGAGATCTGAACACCATCCGTTTCGGCGACGCAGGGGATGGAAAAGGCGAAAGCGACACAGGATTCCAGATTATCACGCATGTCACAGCAGATGCAGTTCAAGTGGCGTTCATACCACCGCAGTTCTGGGGTTTCTTCCTCGATATGAGGGTTGTAGCTGACCCACATACACCGCAGCGGCGGCGATGTCTTGAAGATGAGATGTGTTTCGAGGGAAAATGGGGCACACCACTTGCATGATATCACATCTTTCGCATGATCGCCCAACTAGCAGTGCTCGGAAAGCGCCGAACGCGCAGGTATAAGAACATTTGCTAAGCATGCCCCCCTCTTTCTCTGCATCACCTCTCATCAGACAGGTAAGAGCCATATCTCTCGATCCACCGCTCGACGCCCGCTGATTTTGCGCTCGATATCGCCATCGCAGCCATGGCCAACGTCTACGTGAGTATCGGCCTAATCGACCCAGAGCGCAATATTTAGCGCCCTTTTTTTCTCTAGTTCAACGTCTCCATCGACGGCGCAGCCCCGGTCCGCATCGTCTTCAAGCTCTTTGACGACGTTGTCCCCAAAACCGCGCGCAACTTCCGTGAGCTCGCCACTGGCCAGAACGGCTACGGCTATGCTGGATCGGGCTTCCATCGTGTCATCCCTGGCTTCATGCTCCAGGGTGGTGACTTCACCAGAGGCAATGGCACTGGTGGTAAGAGTATCTACGGCGAGCGCTTCGCAGGCGAGTACATGCAGTCCGATCTAGATGTCGTATCGAATTTAAAGGGATTTGTATGCAGATGAGAACTTCAAGCTCAAGCACACCAAGCCCGGTCTTCTCTCCATGGCCAACGCTGGTGCCAACACCAACGGCTCCCAATTCTTCATCACCACCGTCGTCACTTCCTGGTTGGATGGCAAGCACGTCGTCTTTGGTACGTTTCTCCGATCATGACGTATGCACTGCTTTTTCTGATCATTCACGATCCCATTCATAGGCGAGGTTGTTGAAGGTTACGATATCGTGAAGCAGATTGAAGGCTACGGCTCGAGCTCTGGCACTGTCAGCAAGCCGGTCAAGATTGTCGCCTCTGGCACCGTCTAAATGCGACAGGGAGGATTTGTATCTTTATTCGAGCAGGTCTAACGCTATTGGAGGAGGAGAAATTTTGAAAAGAAGATAATCGAATGCCTGTAGTAGTACCGCCAATCGTAGAGATCGAACGATGTCTGTGGATCGCCTTTTGGGTATCATCTTCGTGAGCTTGAGCGTGATCATGGTACATTCGGGGTAAACGTTTGTATGTGGGGCGATGCATCATGTCGGTGTTTTCTCCTCTTCCGTGCAATTTTGCGCGTTCTTGTCTTCTCTAAGAAACGGCGATGTGTCGTTCCATCAAATGAATCTCGTTTGTTGCCGAGAGAAGCGCTGTGATTGCGTGGATCTCGGACGAGGCTGTGGGTGGTGGTCCAGACGTCACCTTCGCGGGAGATTCGAATAGGCGCCTCCCAGCGTCAAGATAAGGGAGCTGGGCGTCTGGTGGATCCAGAATGAGCTCTCAATGATGATGAAGGGCGCAGTTCTCTGAAAAAAAAAGTGGAAAAAATTGATCGGCAGAGTTATCATAAATTTGTCGACATCGTCCAAGCAGTAACTTTATTTGTTTAAGTCGCCTTTAAGCTTTGCACCGAATATGCTTCAGGTACTCCCCAGGTACACAGCCCGAACTCTATCGATTTCGCTGGCCTAGTCAGGTCTAGTTCTGTTTTGTGCCTGCACAAATCTCCGAGCACACCTAGACTGCGATGGAGCTTCAGTAGGCTAATTCAGTTCCGCCGCTTTGCTGGTACGTATACTTGAGCCCAGAGTAACTGTGGAGAAGTATAAGCTCAGCTCTCAAGCTTCAAGCACCACGCCTTGACAGTCCCGGCATGGAAGTACTCTGCGGTTTTCTCAATCCAACTTCCAATCGCGGAATCTCCGTTTGACTCGCTGAGCTGTACATATTGAGCGAAGTCTAGGTCTCTAACCTGACCATCCTAGGGTTTCTCCCCCGGTTCCTTCGTATATCAATCCCGGATTCATCCTAGAGGCACTATCGGACCGTCAGTTCCCGCCCAAACGTCCCGGCTGGCGGCGTTTAGTGTGGAGGACTCGAAGTAGAGGCTCTTGAGTGCTAGTGAGTGCTTCACCGAAGCCCCCAGGCGGCCGGATACTTAGTCCGAGCGACTCGAGGGTGATCAGGATGTCCCAATTTATCGGAACGACTTGCAGAGTATTCCAATTTTCGAGCGAAGGTTGGACAGGGCCAGCTAATTGGCAGGCTCAGAGCCTCATTGAATGTGAGATAGAGCTAGCAATTCATTTGCGAATCTTTCTGAATAGAAAGACCCGTCTACTACATTCCTTGAGGACGCATCAGTCCGCCCCGACGGGCGCCGACTGGCCGACATGTTCCTGGCACCGGATCAAAGCATGGGTCGGGTTAGGGCTCCGGCCCGAGCCCCAACCGGCGCAAGGACCAGCGCAGCTTGCTCTGGACCACCACTGTCGTCGCTGCACCACTATCTCGACGCCGAAATCTATCAGAAATTTATGTCAAATCCTAGAAATGGCCCACAGCAACAAGCAGGAGCAATAGCTGAAGATGCGCCGTTGTTGGGTCATCCCAGCCAGCAGTATGAGTCGATATCTGCGATGGATAGAGCTAATGACGACAGAGAGGACCGAAACTCGATATCAAGCCGGTCTAACACTGGGGAAACGTTTGATAACGTACCGAAATCCAAGAGGACTCTGGGTGAGTGCACTCGAAGTAAATTGGCACAGGCATACCGAAACTGACGATCAAAAGGTCTGCTCAGCGCAGCGTTTTTGATATTCAACCGTGTCATTGGAACTGGGTATGTCATCGTGACTATACGATAAAATGGAGACGCACCTGAATAACGGAAATATCTCAGAATTTATGCAACACCCAGTAACATCTTGCGTTCCTCAGGCAGTGTCGGCGTTGCATTTATAATGTGGCTTATTGGCGCGCTCATTGCAGCTTGCGGTACAGCTGTATATATGGAGCTTGGGACTGTGAGCCTATACCTCCTGCTATGCGGCTTTCAGTACTGAAGTGAAAGGGGAACAAATTGTAGGGTCTACCTAGAAGCGGTGGAGAGAAGAACTACCTCGAGTTCATCTATCGAAGGCCCCGGTTTCTCGTAACGTGTGTGTACACGGTGTACGGGCTTATCGCCGTACGTGCTTTCTCTCCGAAACCATGCGCCTAGGAAGACTGACGTCGAAGGTCAGGGTACCGCTGCGGCCAATAGTGTTGTTTTCAGCGAATGTGCGCGTTAGCAGTCATCTTACTCACTATGACTCTCTAAATCTCTGCTTCCAGATCTTCTTCACGCCCTTTCGATTGCACCTACATTCTATCACACCCGTCTAACAGCTTTCAGTTGTCTAACGTTCATTCTTGTCATGCATGGCACCTGCCTAGCGCCTTGGGGCCTGCGCCTACAAAACACCCTTGGAGCAGGGAAACTCATCGTCCTGTCTATCATATCTCTATCAGGTCTCCTCTGTCTGTTCGGCTTCCCTGGGTTCCGGATTCGCGAAGGTTACGAGGTGCCAGATAATTTTAGGTGGGAAAAGCTGTGGGAGGGGTCAAGTGGGAAGGGTGTGAACGCGTTCGTGAGCGGCCTGTACAACGTGGTGTGGTAAGTATGCTGTTGACCTTAAATTACCGTTCGGTGTCTGATAACACCTGTAGGTCCTTTATTGGGTACTCCAATGCCAACTACGCGCTCTCGGAAATCCGGGATCCCGTACGGACGATCAAGAGGGCTGCACCACTCGCGATGGGTGCTGTGACCGTGGTGTACCTCTTTATCAACGTGGCGTACTTCTCGGTTGTGTCGAAGAATGACATCTTGAGCAGTGACCGGATTGTTGCGTGAGTCCCTTTGTGGCCTTGTTCTCGTTCTGTCTGGGTCAGGGATTGCCAGGGGGTCCTGATTCTTATCCAACTTGTCCAGAGTTGACGTTGACGGATCTACAGGGCACTTTTCTTTCGCAACCTGTTTGGACCCGCTACGGAGAAGGTACGTAAGGATTGGGTTCTTGGAGGACTTCGATTTGATCCTTGTCGTCGGCATGTGTAGATCCTCAGCGCGTTCATCGCACTGTCGACTCTTGGAAACCTCCTTGCCGGGCAGTTTTCTCAGGGAAGAGGTGGGTTATCAGCAAAATGGAAGAGAAGGTGTGACACTCATCGTAAGTAGTGATTCAAGAACTTGGTCGGGAAGGAGTTGTGCCATACTCCGAGTTCTTCGCGAGCAACAAGCCATTTGGGGCGCCGTTTCCCGGCCTATTCACCCAGTATTTGGTCTCGTGCACGTTCCTTCTCCTCGTTCCGCCGGGCGACGCGTACCTTTTCATGATTAGTCGTACGTTTGTCTTTCCTCTGAACTTGGTCAACCTTAACGGGCTTTATAGTGTCATCGTATTGTCTGACAATTATCAACTCTTTCGTGGCGTTGGGATTATTCCTGCTGTATTACAGCAGCAAGTGGTCCCTGTGGAATTCAGAATCTATCCCTTGGAAGCCACCGTTCCGCTCACCTAAAGCGCTGATTGCGATGTTTCTGGTGTCCAATTTGTTCCTCCTTATTGTCCCCTTCATACCACCTGTCCCGGGCTCAAGGACTTACCGCCAGCTTCCATATTGGGTGAGTGAATACAAACAGTCTCTATTCATTGCTTCATCCGGTCATTCGATTCTTTCGTTTTATCCGTTATCTATCTATCAAGCGCTCATACTAATTGACTTGGCTGCGACTCTTTCGCATCTCATTTATCCTTTATATTCACAACGCTCACATTTAATCTCGCAGGCTCACCCGGTGGGAGGTTTCGCCGTCTCTACCCTCGGGATTGCGTATTGGTATACCTGGAGTGTGTGGTTACCGAGGAACAAAGGGTATAGGCTAGAAAGAGAGGTTGTGGTTATGAGTGATGGGGTGAGCAAGGCGAGGTTCCGTAAGATCTATGAATAGTGGTGCGTTCTTACGTCTCTATTAACCAATATACCTCCCTCCGGCCATCATGGTACACTTTCTTATCGCGGTGCCACCTAATGTTCAAGCGCTGAGACGCCCGTCGGTCGACTCCCGGTCAGAAGAGAGGATTGTAGGTGAAGGTGGTCGAATCACTCTCCATTTGTTCCTTCATCTTCAAGACAAATGTCAGCATGTGTCGGTGACAAATGATTTTTAAAACGTCGTCATTTTCATTCCAGCTGTCTGAATCCCATGTAATGCAGGTCAAGGCCTCAAATACTGGACCATAGGCTGGGCTTTCTGTTCTGGACCGTGAGCAATCCATCAACTCGAGGCCCAAATTCAGTACATACCACCATCTGGAACTGTTTTGCCACCATCAAAGCCAGGCCGAAAACAGGTTCCGGGGAGAACTGCTCACCGGGGGAAAGTAGCCTAGACTTATTTAGTTTCTTGTTCCCTTTCTAGACATATTTGCAACCTCGCTGGGAATGGGCGTTACCTCCTTACATATACATACCTACTTGCTACTGAAGTGAGCATGATTCCTTTGTAGACCTAGGCATACGCCTCGCCTTATCTTGCCGGGCGCTTGGCATCTGCCTCGTAGTGGAGCTTCAAGCTTCTAATCGGCTCCGGTTTCCTTTGCCTTACCTAGTGGACACGAGTTAGATTTCGCCCTGCCGAGAGACCGTGGCTATCAAGATCTTGATGCTCTCGTGAGGTCTCGGACGGAGGGTCGCCGACAGTGATTTGCCGATTGCATGCGGGGAATGAGAGGGAAAGGGTCCGAGGTAGCCAATTGCAACGTGCATTGCGCCAAATTCCCATTAGTCTCGGACCCCACCATCAATTGATTGTTTTCCTCCTTTTCTTCTCCCCAGTTCTGTCCCTGGATTCGCGATTGCTTTGCTTCTGACCTTTCCCCTTCATGCAGGCCTACTCACTTCTATAGCGAAGCACATCCCTGTCATTGGCCTCGGCAGAGAGTGCACGTCGCTCAGCTCGGACTCTCAGGTTCAGGTTCTTTCAATCTTTGTGGTTGGGTTTGTGCGGAAGTTGCTGTGAGTGGGAAGGATGGATGACTTGTCGAACCAGACTCAGGAGAGTATCGCGCGTCAAATGTAAGTGCCATATTCGAATTGTCTAGTCTGCAGCATGAAGATCCTGATGGCTTCGGGGTAGTCTGGTGCACGATTACATGCATGTCCTCGGAGTCTGTATGTATTCATCTAATGGCTTCCATCTCCGCGAACATCTTGGCCTCACCTTCATTTTGCTGTTAGCTATTCTCTACTATGACCATCTCATCACCCTTCGTACGTTCCATCTTGCATTCACCACCCAGCGCGCTTGAGAGTGATGGAATTTGGCATCTAGGTCCTGAAATCGCCCACCTATGGAAGCGGAAAAAGTCCCATAGCGCCTACTGGTTCTTCTTGAATCGATATTTTGCCTTCTTGGGAAACCTTTCTGTGACGATACTGGGGTTTACGACGCTACAGCCACAAGTGCGTCCATTCTGCTTTTCCTCCCTCCCCAGCCTAACCCTGGCCTCCCATCCACTCAACACGTAGAGGTCTGTCAGATTTTCCTGTTGAATTTACCCTCGCATTAAAAGTGAATGGCTGCAATCAGCTGTAAACATTACAACCTTTACCGCCAGATACTGCTCATTGTCAATCAGGTCCTCGTTTGTAGTACGTGCCATGGTCCCTCTTTCTCCCCTCGCGTTTGCGCTCATTCTTACTCTGTGCTTCGCCCGATAGTTCTTCTGACCCTCAGAATCTACGCTCTCTACAATCGCTCAAAACCTATCCTTGCGTACATGCTTACTAGTGGCGCCATTCTCGCCGGAGTTGCTTGCGTGCGTTTCATCCATATCAGCGCTTATAATGACCCGACTGACAGATGTGTTTTTTTCCTAGTATGTTATGTTCGGCCAGGAGAGTAAAGTCGCTCAGGCGTCTGGGTGCCATACTGGGTTGGAGAGAATATCGTACGTATCTTATTGATTCTTTCCCATTGGTATTGAGTCCGACTCCGTGTGTAGTGCCATTCGTAAGTGTTTCTGACTGAAATTTATTTTTTCTGATTTGACCCCTCTTACTAACATCACCCGTTCGCTTCATCCAATCCGCCCGCGGTACAGGTTTAGCAGGGGCATGGGAAGCGCTCTTCGTTTACGATTCGATACTGTTCAGTCTCACACTCTGGAAAACACTGAAGGAAAGAAGGGATCGGAAGATCACAGGGATTAACATTGCCTTGATTTCGTTGATTCTTCGTGATGGTGAGTTGCTGCCTTCCTGCTGCGACTCTAAATCACATTCACTAACACATTCACCTCACGTAGGGTGCATGTACTTCGCGTGAGTTCACCCCTCCCCAGTCGGTCGAGGCGCGCTCATCGACATACTATTTCCCAGCATCATGGCGTTGTGCAACTTGGCAAACATTTTGACGTTCTATGTGAGTTTTCACTTGTTTCCTTGGACACGATCGTCGGTGGAGACTAATTTTCTTTCTCCGTTTCCTTTGACAGTTGGGCGGAGTAAGCATTTATCCTTTCCGTACACCCGATACTATTACCAATGCCGGCTCTCGTTTCTTCTGTAGCCTTACTTCAGGGGCAGTTTATCGACGTTCGCTAGTTGGTGAGTAGTCTGTCCTTCCGCCGCCGCCTTCAATGGCACTTCAATCTACAGATTTACTGACAAATTCTTGTTCGCACCTCCCCTACTTCTCCCTCTGTCTTTTACCCATATCACGATTAACAGCACCTCGGTAACGATGATGTCCCGTCTCATGCTCAACCTGCACCAAACAGCCGATGAAGGGATCTATACCACGTCTTCGACTATCAACAAAACAAATACGCGACTCTCTCTGGGCAAGTACGATACTACGACTTATCAGACAACGACGACGATGACGAATAGGGTTGAGCTGGATACCATTTGGAGTGGGAGTCATGGGGTTTCTTCGAGCGCACCGGATGATGAAGGCCAGGGGGTCTACACACAGCGGAGAAGTGCTAGTGACGACTTTGACGATGGAATGATTGCGATGTCACCTATGAGGAGCTCAAGAAGTACGACGCGGGTGGAGAGACGGACTCGCAGTCAAAGTCAAGTAAGAACGCCATAAGGGGGAACGTCCCATCCGGTTCGTTGTCTGTATTCATTCTTGTTCGATTTGAGTTCAAGGGTCTCCGGTCACCGGTCATGGACAGAACCATTTTATTCTTATTCTAGTCACCAAGAATATTCTTATACTACGTATCACTTTATCTAGTCGTTGTGCCGCGCGTCCCTTTTCTTTCTTTCAAGTGTAGCCTTCTTGGATGGATGGACGCATGATACCTGCATGTAGCTTTTTTTGGCGAACCAAAACAATCAACCTGTAGCCTTACACGTTCCAGCTCTCGAGTTATGGTCCAGGTCTGATTAATGATTACGAGGTGCGTACATACTACATACTGATTTGCAAGGAATCTGAAGGAAACGGAAAAGACTGCGGCGGGCGCCGGTGTCAGTGGTGTGTGGCAATTCCGCGAGGACGGATCTGATGCGCCACCATCTCCACCGCTACTTATGAGGATGCTTATGCTGCGCGTATTGCCCCCAGAATACACAGAGACTTAGCATTGAGCGCCATTCACAGATTCAAATTCGAAGGACACAATTTGCCGCTATAATATACCTTTGTCGCCTTCGCCGCCGTTTCTACGTATGCCCAAATAACCCTCGGGGCTGATATGCTTCCTCCAGCTCCTTCTTATCTTCATCAGTCAGCTTCACATGAACGGCTCCTACAGACAAAGTAAGTGAGCTGCTTCCAAAGAAGGAAAGCTCTCGTGTACTTAACACTTACCAAGTAGATCCTTCAGATTGTCCAAACTCGAGGTAGTTCCAACGATGGGGGCGGTAACACCTGCGACGAAGATTCTGTTAAATGATATCGATTGGATGACAGATCCATGATACAACGTACCTGGACGGGACATAACCCTAGCCAAAGAGACCTGAGCCATGGTCACGCCGTATTTCTTGGCAATCTGCTCGACACTGGAAGAGAGGTCAGACTCACCCATCACGACCGCGAATAGCATCGTATTTACCTGCTGATGATCATCCGAGTTCCTTCGTTGTCGCCATATCCTTTAGTGTATCTAATGAGGGAGAATATCAGCGCGTGTCGTCTAAATAGTAAGGGGCGAACTGCAAATACATACATGTCCGTCTGAGAGCGAGCAGTCTTCTCCGCATCCCGGGGACGCGTTAGCAGACCTTGTGCCAGGGGAGACCAAGGGATGGCGTCGGCACCAAACAACTATAGTCCATCAAGCAAAATGCCAAAATTTGAAACGGCTGAAGATCTTTACCTGCAACGTTGGGAACATCTCGCGCTCCTCTTCGCGATACAGAGGTTGTAGTGGTTTTCCATGAAGATGAAGGGGGTCAACTTGTTATTTATAGCATAGTCTGATTCATTACTCGGTCAGCACATGAAGCCAGGCTGAAAGAAACTGATTCTTACTCTGCATTTGGGCGACTTTGGAAAGGGATATTTTAGTCAGTTGACAAGAGGTGGTGATAAAGCGAAGGCAAACATACACTGATAGGCATGGCATGATGACATGCCAATGTACCGCACGTAGCCTGCCTTGACGACGTCGTGCAGAGCTTGCATCTGTCCAAGAATCAGCTCTGAGATCGTGAATTCCTTGGCAAATACCACGTACCGTTTCCTCAATAGGCGTATTATAATCGAAGCGGTGGCCTGCAAACTAAGTTAAAAGCCCATCAAATTTGGTGAAACGTTAGATTACTTACATTGAAGTACGTCATCGAGCTGCAATCTTTCCAAACTCGCTTTGACAGAGTCGAAGATGTGCTATGTGAAACATTTCAATCTCGGTGAGGGACGAGATAAAGCAGGTCACTGGGCTGTTGTACCTTTCGACTAACCCCATGCTGGTTGACATATCCATTTTTGTCATTCCAGTTGGGAGCAGCGGTAGCAGCAGTTTTATTATCCTTCTTTACAGAGAAATAGACCTGAAAGCGAACCAAGTCAGCACACTGTGCATGGGGGTGGTAAGAGCCTACGCACCTTGGTCAAGACCACGATCTCCTCTCTCGGCAAGTTGAACTCCTTAATTGCCCCGCCGAGAATTCTCTCTGATTCACCATTCGAGTACATCTATACACAGACGAAGAGTGCCGTGACAATCAATCTCAATCTCACGTCCGGAACCCCTATGACCTACATTGGCTGTATCAAAGGTGTTGATACCCGCATCACAGCTGCAGAAGATCTAGTCAGCCTACAGCTATCAACGTCGCAGTTGGATAGATGGAAAGCACGCACGCTGCTTTGATAGGCTTCAGCCCCTCCTCAACCCAGTTCTGGCCACTCAGGCGACCCATACGACATGCATCCCAAGATGATCTTGGACACTTTCAACCCAGAATTACCGAGTCGAACTGTTGTGACAGATTAGTCAAATCTGGTTGTGCTCGAATCTGCATATCGCACGTACCATATTCCATCGATGTCTTCTGTCCTGGTGCCATGGTAAGTGCTGTGAATAGTGCAGGGGTTGAGGGTTGGCGGAGGGAAGAGCCAGGCGATTGATATTTATATCTCAGGAGAGTCGGCACAGCGACGACGCGTCCCAGCGGCGCTGTCGATCTCTGAAAGAGCCTCGAGGATGGGCAATCTGACAAATTCAAGTGATTAGAGCTTAGTACGTTCCGAATACCTGCTGCAGCATATAGCTTCATCGACGTCAAGCGGACATTGGACGCACGTTGCAGAGCGCCAGTACCCTAGGGTGGGGAAGGGAGATGGGAGTATCGGTATTCCGATAGGGAAATTATCGACATGGCATCGATTGATATCTCATGCAATGAGGTAGAACTCCTCTAAGTTCACCTTGCGTTGTCAACGCTGACAGAGCGAATCTGACAACTGAGACTTCCGGGATTTTTACTAGGAACCTGTATTCCGAGCCTTCACACTCGACGCGCCGTTGATAAACCCTGTCCACCGGATGGCATCCTCGCGCACCTCCTGGGTGACTGGAGAGGTCTTATTAGTTCCAGTTGGGATAAACAAGGAGGATAGGTTCAATTGCTGAAGGATATGCGGGGGTCGTGTCCAGAGGATGGAACAGAGGGGTCAGATGACCTTTACCATCTGAACGGTACCAACGTCGAGCCTGTTCCGACCCTTATCGCAGGAGACAATCTTCCTGGACCAGAGAGTGTTGGTTCGGACTATACTGAAATGCCCACTCCATCTTGGGTCAAGAACGAGTAAGTGCAGGCCGTGACTTCAGGGACAATTAAAAGATATTGGCATCAACAACTTTTAGATTCATACACATATGTTCACGTACACCAACTCGTCTTACCTTACACTAGCTAGCCTAGAAATTCGGCTAGGCCGACTAAGAGGTGGGGGACCCTTTCAACGCCTTCACCTCCTCAACAGTGGGAAGAACGAAATCTTGCTTCAAGAGAACATGCGGCTTCGAGGGATCCGGGAACCCTCTGGATCGAGCGAGATTTGGATCGTTGATCAGTTCGGTTTTCTATTGCAGTCCAAGGACATGATCAGTCAGGTAAGGAATGGATTGAGGAATGGTGCACGCACGACGACAAGAGAGTCCCGAACTCCAAAGACTGCATCGCTCGTCAAATAGGGATCCCCCTCGAAGTAGAGCGCGGTGATGAGGGGTTCGTAGCCGGGTGCCTGTGGGCCGACGGTCAGTTTATAAACCACAGTTGACTGGGTATGCACCAAGCACCCATGGAGGACCGACATACGTGGATTTGGACATGCAAATGCCCAGGTCTGTAGATGTGCCTACCGAGGCGACCCATTAGTTGTGCAACGGGGCCGTCGTCGGGGATTCCGTACGGAACGGGGCTGTTGAACACGCAGTTTTTTTGAGATCAACACAGAACTTGAACATATGTTGCAGAGAATACGTACACCACGGCCCTGTAAGCATATTTACCCGACGCATCAGAAATGAGTCGGCCACGGCAGTCTGGTCCAGTTCGGTTTTCATACTAAAAGTGCCATCGAAATGGGTTACCGCGATGATGATAAGCAGAGGTCGAGTAGACCAAACGTACCTGATTATCGTATTTCCCTTCCCCGTCGGACTCCCAGGTGTCGATGATAGCGCCAGCAATGGGTTCACCTTTAGTGTTGAGAACCGTGCCTTCGACGTACATGTAATGACCTCGTCCCTCCGAGGCGATGGATTCACCGAATTGGACTAGGGGAGGAGGAGAAATGGCACAATATCAGCAAGTGTAACCAAATATGAAGATGGAAAAAGGCCAGCTGGAAAGGATAAGAACAAAGCAATGGACTAACAATCATGGGCGTCTTCTTCGAAGAATGGGCCAAGGACTGTGCCCTCGGTGCAGCCGGGAGGTTTAGGATTGTTAATTGCGGTGACAAGACTGGAGGCACCAAGGGTGTCTGAGAGGAGGATGAATTCTGGCGAAATTGTTAGTATACAGACATGAACAATGCCAACGAGAAAGATTGTCGTACCATGACGCAGGTCGGTGCATTTCTGGCCAGTGGCCTTGAGGAAGTCAAGAGCAGCCCTATCAGTGTACGTATGAGCTTGGACTCGATCACACAGAGACAGAGTAGTGCACTTACATCCACTCTTCAGTTGTAAGGGACGTTTCACGGACAAAGTTGTGTATGTGAGTGGTCAAGCTCTTGAAGATGAACTTGGTTCGTTCATCGGGACCTGCACGCAAGGTTTAGCGTATAACCATGGAGCCACAAGGTTAGGTACCCACAATTGGAGTTGATAGCATGCACATGCTCCGTGATAGATGCTGCGGTTATGTCTTTAAACTCTGGAATCTTGGAGAAGTCGGTGCCATGAATGGCCGCAGCCTGACGAGCAGCTTCACCAGGGTCCATATCAGAGTGACAGGGCTTCAAGGTAGCAAGGAATTAAGGGTAAGCAGTTTATAGCATCGCCCAGATCCTGATGCTATTTAACCAGTTCCATGGAGCAGGAGCGAAACGGGAACGAGGTGCAATAATTAGAAGCACTAGTAGTAATCAGCCACGGCCCGTGAAACGCTGAGCCGCGACCATCTCACAAGAAGATCATGGGACCTGCAAACATAGATATTGAGCACCAGTCATCATTCGTATATTACCCTTCCTGGCTTCCAACAACAAAGAATTGAGCTCTTCGCGACTTCAGCGTGGGTCAGTGTGGGATCGCTTGGGAATATGGTACCATATACGATAATCAGGCAAGACGGCGGTCGCTCGAGCACCAAAGTATAGGGATACAGCGTTGGGAGTGTCGACGTCGCGCTCGACAATGCTGGAGTTCGTTGAGGACGACGTTGACGAGAGCAAACAGGTTGCCAGAGGGAATGATGTAGGCCTCTGCCAAATGCACGGCGCGGCATTTGCCGAGCTGATTTGATGAAGCAAGGCCAAACAAACGTCGTCTCTGTCCACAACAGTACCGCCGTCGACGCCTCCTCAAGAAACCACCAACCGCAGAGTGAGTACGCTGTTTCCCCGCTCCATAGCGTTCTTGATGGCTCCTCCATGCTATCTCGCGAAAGAATGGGCAAAATCCATGCAGAAATGAGCTGGATGCACCGGGCGACGTTTGGATGCCGTCAAATTGGCTGGGAGCTAACAGAGCTCTCTTTTCAGAATGGGTTTTCAAGAATACCAGGTCATCGGTCGCCATCTCCCCACCGAGCATGAGCCCACCCCCAAAATCTACAGGATGCGAATTTTCGCCCCCAACGAGGTCGTCGCCAAGTCGCGATTCTGGTACTTCTTGAGGTACGTCGCAGATCCTGATTATTTCGCCGATTTGCTTACATTTTGCTGCAGGCAACTGAAGAAGGTCAAGAAGGCCTCCGGTGAAATCATCGGTGTGAACGTCGTTAGTATCTTAATGTCCCTTGCAGCCCTCAAGAGGCAGGCGGAGCGGGATCGCTGACTTCAGGTTGCGCACTTTTCGCTTGCGATGCACTATCACTCTTTTTAGATCCACGAGAAGAAGCCCTTGAAGGTCAAGAACTTCGGTGTCTGGCTCCGATACGACTCGCGCTCCGGCACCCACAACATGTACAAGGAGTATCGTGAGCTGAGCCGTGTTGATGCTGTCAAGAGCTTGTACCAGGACATGGCTGCTCGCCACCGTGCCCGATTCCGGTCGATCCACGTACGCAGCCCCCTCTATTCATCGTTTTTTCTTGACTGACATTGACCTCCTCTATAGATCTTGCGTGTTGTTGAGATTGAGAAGACCGAGGACATCCGCCGCCCATACATCAAGCAGCTCTTGGAGCCTGGTCTCAAGTTCCCCCTCCCCCACCGTGTCCCCAAGGTTCGCTCGACATTCGTCGCCAAGCGGCCCTCAACCTTCTAAGTGGCCGTCGTGTAAGATGGGGCTTGTCAAAAGCGGAGTCTCTGAGTGGACCTGGTTGCTCGCGGAGAGATTTTATATTTATGCTTGTTGTACGTATGCACATGCCTGATATGTCACTCCATGATACAAAACCAGGGAAACATCGCCATTCTGATTCATCCATTCAATTCTGCACAATAATAGTAGTGTCGAATAGGGCAGTACGGTTTCCGGTTCCTATTTCAATCCTATATGGAGAAGCTAGCTAACCCCATTTCGCGGGCCATATCCATCCCTTGCTCGAAAGCTCGGGCATTCCTTCGAGTCTCTCGTCTTCAAAGAGAAGTCTAAGTCTACCGTTTCCGATATCGATTTCTGCTTTGTCGCCCTGCCACTCTTCTTCTTCACGCTCCGGGGTCACGATTGCAGGCACAGGGCCTTCATCTCCAGACTCCTCTTCATCGAGAGTATCTGGGAGGGCACCGAGGAAGTATCCTCTGCTCGTCTCGTCCTCGCTCATCATCCTTGCAACACCCAGCACGCCAGGTGAGAGCCAGAGATGATGATCGATGTTGCCAACCTGAATCCTCAGGTTGATAGGCCCGTGGAAGGAGCGAGGGAGGTAGAAAGTCACCGGAGACCTTGTAACTGTACGGCCCGGTGAAGTGCATGTTGCTTGGAGGAAGAAAGGTGGGCGGGGTTGCGGGGCATGCTGTTAGTGATACCATGAACAAAGGTGAGTGAATGTCGTTCGATTCCTGCTTGTAATAACAAGGGCTTACGATTTTCAAGAACATCGGATAGGCTTTGAAAGTCTTCGGTCTGGTAGTTGAAAGGCTGGCTGTGATGGTTGTGCGTTGCTGGATCATCGATCTTCTCAGTGCACTCGTATTCCCCAGTCGAGATGCTACAGAGTCTGGGGATCGGAGACGACGGCTCATCGAAGAACTGGGATCGCAGTCTGCGATCAAGTGTATGGTGACGTTCATCTGCCCGTCTTCCAGCTCCAGAGACAAGTTTTTACGGTGCTTGTTCTTGCGTTGATCCCGTTGCTGCTCTGTTCTGCGGGAACCTTGTGGTGCCAGCTGGTTCGTCGGACGAAGGGAGGACGATTGGACAGCGTGCAAGACACCACCAGGTACTCGGAGGTGCGGGTCGATGTAGAACGTATCGATGATCTTGGGGTTTGGGTAGAACAGGGAGAAGATTCGGTGGTGTGGTGTGGCTTTGCGCACGATGCTGATGTAGTTGGTGATACTCCTTTCCGAACCGTTTTTAATCGTTTCGCCTAGGGCTCCGCCCAGGGTTTCGCCTGCGGTCGTGCGTGCGTCGAAGCTTCTTCCATCTCCTTCAAATTGGGATCCCGAGACGGAGGCAGCGTAGCCTGGTCCGGAGAAGTGAGAAATGGTTTCGGTTTCTGGGGAAGAGGCAGTTCCAGCGGTGGAACTCCCGTTTGTTGCCGTCCTTCGGTTTTCGGAGGTTCGTTGGAGGCGGAGGAGGTTTTCGACGACAGCATCGTCGCTAGGTACGCGTCTTTCACCGTTGGTCATGGCGTAGGGATCGTATGGGCGCAGTTGTTCTACTGCACCGCCTGAGCCTGAGGGTGCGCCGTCGCTCTCGTTCTGGCGGGGATCCTCGACGATGAGAGGTTGGGCGCTGGAGTAGATGGGAGGAGGGCTCAGGGTCCGGACAGATCGAGTAGAGGCCTCTCGTTTGGCCATTGCTGGATATCGATACCAGCCTCGTGTAGCAGAGTGGAATGTGGGGGACTAGAGAGGTGAGGGTTAAACGTGTATCGCCAACGGATGGCAGCTGTCAGGGCACCACCATGCTGGCACCTCCTGGCTGGTATAAGTACTTGCACATGGACGGCGCTTAACAGAACTCGAAACGGTCTAGACGTGCCGGCTCGCCCGCAGACGTACTGGTTTGAGTATTATATGCAGCGAATTGAACACACTATGATATCGCGGTGGCAGGTGATATGAAGTGGCCTGTTGAGAGCTCGAACGGTCTGTGTCGTGCTAGATAGCAAGGTCCGGTAGCAAGTTGTCAGCAAGTCGTAGGCTTTTCGAGTCGAGGGCCAAAGTTCCGAGACTTTGGAGGGCAGGCGACTGCGACAATGTTAAGTCTGACCTGGTTCGAAGTTGCGCTTGTACTTCGTCACACAATTCATATGTTTGACAGATGGCTGATACATCTGCCAATGAACGGGTGTAGCATGGTATCTAGACGCCCAATCAAGCTTCCTTTCAAGTGGTGAAGGGGCTCTAAGTCACGACACACCGTCACGGTTCACCCTGGTCTTTCACGATGCGCCTATATATAAATGTCACGGCTCGGGGGAGCCTGCCAGGATGATCAAAATCGTTATTATTCGAGGATAGGGTGTGGATTTGGAAGGACAACAGCTCTCTGGGACAAGCGTCGCTTCTGGGAGCCCAAATTGTCAAAAGGCGGTGGTGCTATAATTATCGTGACACAAGTACAATCTATAAATATGAGCAAATAAGAGCAGATGACGGCAAGGCTTGTTACGTTTTTGTTACGTTCTACTTGTGAAAATCCTCAAGGTTCGCTTGGGCTCAGCCTCGAGGTAAGCTAAAATTTTGGGGTAGCTTCCCTCAAAGAACGGACACAGACTTCCACAGTGGAACGCAAGTTGGCTCGGAATTTCCCTGACGTCTGCGTTCTCGGTCTCGCGATCGCTCAGGGTTCCCTGCTTGCAGCTCTCGACCTTCCAGAAAGAGGTTATACAGAAAAGGTAAGTAAGTGCCCCACCATATTTTGAAGATTGCCCCCTTGTATCTCTGAAGATTGCCGAAGAACCCTAATTGAACAGGCTCGTTTCCAGAACGGGGACGCATCCCTTGCTCACGCCTTGGAACACCTATCTTTATTTCCAAATTCCGAGAGCTGTAGATAACGTTGCTTTCGGGATTACGAGAACCTGGCATGACAGAAAAAAGTGACGTCGAAGGTGACTCGGAAACCGAGCGTGACCATGGCTCGGATATTACACCTGCCACGAACCCACTGACACCCTTGCAATTCTGCACCCTCTGCTGAATGTCTCAAGCCATTCACATTCTCTTTCTACCTGGTCAATTACCTCTGTCCAACTCTACACTCTTTGCATGCCCTAGCACGCAGACCGAATCAAACTAGGTACTAGGTAATAACTGGCGCCTTGTACCATTGACAGTCGACGCTTCCCTCTTGCGACAGACAACTAATTCAACTCGACAAGTCTTAATTGTGGCCCGATTGGTCATGAGTCTACTGTTCAGTGTTATGCGGAAAAGAAGATTACGCGCTTCGACTCAACGAGGCGCTCAGAGCCAGCGTGCCAGCTGGGAAGACTTTGCTTCTTTGCTGGGGTGAGAATTAGATCGCCCGACTCCGTCGCCTATGGTCTTGGCACAAACTCCCCGTGGCCAACACCATCAGGACCCCTGGAAACCTAGGGTCTGGCGAAGGCGGCTTGGCGCTTTTCTTGCGTCCAAGGCCGGGGTTTTTTCCGGACAGAATTTGGGGCTAGCGAAAAATTGTCCGGACACCAAACTTGCACCAAACCTCAAAGTCAGCCCCGGCCTCCACCTAGGTTTTAAGGGGTCCCACACCATCGTACAAATGGGCGCAAGTTCGGATGAATCGTGGTTGAACGCTCCTCGATAACACACTCTCTGGTTTTTTGTCGCTATAAAATTGACCTCGATGTGCCGACCTTCTGGGCTTTCCTCAGGCATCCTTATCCCCTCACCTAGTCAGTTCCCCATGCTTTCTGTCACCATCTTCTTCTTTCTCGCTGCCATCCTTCAGGGTGTTGTCGGGGGTACCGCTGGCTGCGGGAAGACTCCACCTGCGAGCGGGACCAAGTCCATCGGCAGCCGACAGTACATCCTCCAAGTTCCCGCCAACTATGATTCCAACAAGGAATACAAACTCATCTTCGGCTTCCNACCCGCTGGGTGGTACCATGAACACCGTTGCTCCGAACTATTATGGTCTTCGCGCTCTCGCCAATGAGACTGCGATTTTTGTCTCCCCCAACGGAATCGACAACGGTTGGGCGAACACCAACGACCGCGACCTGAATTTTGTCGATCAGATCCTGACGGAGGTGCAAAACAGCTTGTGCGTCGATGAAAAACAGATCTTCTCGACTGGTTTCAGTTACGGCGGTGGAATGTCGTACTCACTTGCTTGCTCTCGCGCTAGTAAGCGCCACGACACCTTTTGCGAGCTTCTTCCTTCTAACCTGAGATCATTTAGACGTCTTCCGCGCCGTGTCGGTTATTGGAGGCGCACAGCTCAGCGGTTGTACTGGCGGCGAGACCAAGATTGCGTACCTTGGTATCCATGGTGTGGCAGACTCCGTTCTCAACGTCAGCCAGGGTCGTGGACTCCGAGATCGCTATCTTCGTGTCAACAGCTGCCAGACCAAGACCGCCTCAGAGCCACCTCGTGGTGCTGACAGCAACTACATCAAGACGGAGTACACATGCTCTCCTGGCTACCCGGTCTGGTGGATGCCCCACGGAGGTGATCACATCCCTGCCCCCAGCGGCCAGAACTGGATGGCCACGCATACTTGGGACTTTTGGACCCGTGCCATCTACGAGGGCGTCAGCGATCCACCCACCACCACCAGCACACCCACCGTTCCGACTACCACCACCAGCGCCCCTGTTCCCCCTCCCACCGGAAACTGCGCTGCCAGCTACGGTCAGTGCGGTGGCCAGGGCTGGAGCGGCTCTACTTGTTGCCAGTCCGGAGCGACATGCCAGGTGGTCAACCAGTGGTACTCCCAGTGCTTGTGAGCCTTCGATAACAGTCACGCTGCTCCATGTACATACTTCCCCATCCATACTGACTCGGATGCCGAAAATCTTGACTTGTTTTTTTCGCTGATTCCACTAGTCATTGCAGGGCTTTCCCTGCCTTCGTCGTAGAAACTGTAAATATTGGGGGATACGTTGGTGCACAGTCTCTATCTCTCAAATTCAAATACGACTGTTGCCAAGCTTTCATTCACGCTCACTTGCATGCCTAGGGTTGTGGTAGTCAACGGGGGCTGAGGGTACACTTCGAAAACCTCGAATACAGACGGTGAGCATGAGCCTTTTGAGTTTTGATTGGATGCCTCTCAATCAACAATCGTTTTGGCTCCAGACTTCATATCCGAGGCTCAGTCTCGTAATTGTCCAACTGGACCCTTCATTCGTCCCAGAGGTGTTAGAAGATCACTTGCATGAGGTGTGGCTTTGCAGACTCTGAATACGATAGACATCTCATTCGTATCTTCTTTAGGCCGGAAAATTGGGGGAAGGTTGAGTATCGATCTTCAATGCTTTCGAATTCGAACGCAAGAGGTAGGCAGGTCCTTTTAAGGTCAAAAATAAGTGTTGGGCGATACTTACGCATCTTCTCCACTCAGCAGTATAGCTATCTGGTAGTCCGTTTCTCGACTCGGGTTGATTATCTTCTCAGTGATTGGTGACTGCCAACACGCCAACGTCTAAACGCGGGATATACCAATTAGGCCGGAATAGATCGGTGTCTGGAGTTTTTCATACAAATTGCACGAATATCTCTGGAAGCCGGCCTCATAAAGACCTGGAGGGAGAGAATGATGTCAGAAACGATTCAGAAGACCGAGGACCCGCTGATAGGTATGATCTCGGCGATAAGCTTCTAACTTCTAAGGTTCCGCGTTCTTCTGAGCGTTTGTGCAGTTTTCTTTCAGGTCAAATCCCTCCAGCCTTTGTTGCCTTTGTTTGGAAGCCCTAATCCCGTAGACTGATTCAAGTTGGGCAAGAAAACCGGTTATGACGCCGGAAGCTTAATGGTAGGCTCCACGCATGCGACAGACAATCAGCCAAACTCGACTGGACGTTTTAACTCTCGGTAGCGAACGTTAGAACTCTCTCTATGTGAAGAAGACTGATCACGGGGCTATCGTTCGTGCGGAAAAGAGGATTACGCGCTTCGATTTTGCTTCTATTCGACAGAGGCATTCAGAGGCCAGGATGAGTGTCGCTAGGAAGACGTAGTTGGACATGGGTGAGTTATTTTACGCTATACGATGAGAAAGGTTTCCCGACTCCGTCGCCCACCGTCTTGGCACAATCCTCGTGGTTAGCACCATCGCAGACAAATGGGCGCAAGTTCGGATGAACCATGGTTGAACGCTCCTCAGCTCGATAACGCGCTCTCTGGTCAGTTCCTTGGTATAAAAATGACCTCGATGTGTCGATCCTCTTCTTGCTTTTTCTAGGTATACTAGGCGACTCCACCTAGTCAGTTCCCCATGCTTTCTGTCACCATCTTCTTCTTTCTCGCTGCCATCCTTCAGGGTGTTGTCGGGGGTACCGCTGGCTGCGGGAAGACCCCACCGGCAAGCGGAACCAAGTCTATCGGCAGCCGACAGTACATCCTCCAAGTTCCCGCCAACTATAGTCCAACCAAGGAGTACAAACTCATCTTCGGCTTCCATTGGCTGGGTGGGAGCATGACCAACGTTGCTCCGGCCTACTACGGTCTTCGCGATCTCGCCAACGAGACCGCGATCTTCGTTGCCCCGAACGGAATAGACAACGGCTGGGCGAACACCAACGACCGCGACCTGAATTTTGTCGATCAGCTCCTCACGGAGTTGCAGAACACCTTGTGCGTCGACGAGAAGCAGATCTTCTCGACTGGTTTCAGCTACGGCGGTGGAATGTCGTACTCACTTGCTTGCTCTCGCGCTAGTAAGCGCCACGATACCTTTTGCGAGCTTGCTTCTGACCTGTAATTATGCAGACGTCTTCCGCGCCGTGTCCGTAATTGGAGGTGCACAGCTCAGCGGTTGCACTGGCGGCGAGACCAAGATTGCGTACCTTGGTATCCACGGTGTGGTAGACTCCGTTCTCAACGTCAGCCAGGGCCGTGGACTCCGAGATCGCTACCTTCGAGTCAACAGCTGCCAGACCAAGACAGCCTCAGAGCCCCCTCGTGGTGCCGACAGCAACTACATCAAGACGGAGTACACATGCTCTGCTGGCTACCCCGTCTGGTGGATCGCTCACGGAGGTGACCACACCCCTGCCCCCAGCGGTCAGAACTGGATGGCCACGCATACTTGGGACTTTTGGACCCGTGCCATATATGAGGGCGTCAGCAATCCACCCACCACCACCAGCACACCCACCGTTCCTACTACCACTACCAGCGCCCCTGTTCCCCCTCCCACCGGAAATTGTGCTAGTAGCTACGGTCAGTGCGGTGGCCAGGGCTGGAACGGCGCTACTTGCTGCCAATCCGGAGCATGCCAAGTTGTCAATCAATGGTACTCCCAGTGCTTGTGAGCCTTGAAAAATAGTCACTTTGTTATATATATATACACACATGCTTCCTGTCCGTTTTGGCGCCAAGCCTTGGCTCTCTTTGTCTGTCGTCGAAGTATGTACGTCTCATGGCCGAATACACAATTTGGAATGACGTCCAAAAGGCATGATCAAAAGTTGGTCGGCGGATCGAGCGCGCGGTTTTCACACCCCCCGCTCTCCCGACATAAGACTTACAATAGGGCTTATCAAAGTATTACCTAAACAGTGTAAACGATGCCGGACGCTGTTCCCGAGATCGACAACAACGACACCGACGACTCGGACGACGACGACGACGACGACCTCCACGATGGCAGCAGGTATACAGCGGCCGCTTAGGGGCTCAAGAATTTCAACATTCTACCCCGTTAAAACGCTACCATCGCTCGCCTCGCTGGACAGCGCGTTCCAACTGCAGGAATACATTTCGCTGCTCATTCGACTCGACGTACACGACGTGGAGGCTATCACGTCGTTGCCTGGCAAAGACAGCGATTCCAGTGCATCTGAAGACCAGAAGGAGGAGAAAGAGGGCGACAAAAGCGTCGCCGTTGACAAGTGGTGTTGGATCTATGAGCAGCTCAGGTACGCGGGCGACGTGACGTTGTGTGCTGTTCAGGATGCTCAAATTTGCTGGTAGACGGCTTGCACAGGACCTTACACAACCGTTGATCACGTCGTTGCAGCAGGAATGTACGCGCCAGTCATGCCCCGAAATGAAGGCTGGGGAATGGCTGTACCTATGCGTGGCTCACGGCAACGAAGGGTCGATGGAGGTGAGGTCTGTGCCGTTCAATTGGAGGGTGAGGCTGACATTCGTTGCCAGCAATGCTGTGCTATAGATTATATCTTGCATACGCTGGACAGTGCGACCGCCCTGTTGAACTCTCCGCGTGCATTCCCGTCGAGGTGAGAGCTAACGGGTGCTCGACGTGTCATCTATTAATATTATGTTTTAGACTGCAAATTCCGCCTACTTCCCATCGTCATTTCGCCTCCCTTGCTCGTCGACTGGGACGTATTTTTGCCCATGCTTTCTTCCACCACAAGGAGATCTTCATGCAGGCAGAAGTAGAATCCTCGCTGTACAGAAGATTCCTTGCTCTCAGCGAAAAATTCGAGCTCGTCCCTCCCGACTTCCTTCCTATTCCATCAGACGCTTTTGCGAGCGCCATGGGAGGTGACGAAGACCAAGGAAGAGATGTTCCTCCCCCAAGTCTCCATTCCGCTTCTCTGGATCCTAGCCATTCGTCCCAGATGCTACACACGGATCCGGAGCCTTCCCTATCAGCTTCATCTTCCTCTCAGCACCTTAGCGTTGACATTGACACCCGAAGTCCACCAGGTTTGGCAGCGGAAGGCAGCCCTCGTCGCATGGGGCGCAACCGAACCGACACCATGGTTCCGAGTGAAGCTAGCTCCATTATCGAGGAGCTGGCTGCCCGAGCCGCAGAGACGCCGGCAGAGCTTTCCCTCAATTCAGAAGACGACTTGGCGCCATCGTTACCTACCGCCCGCCCGCCCGCCGAGGATGCGATTCCACCTACGGAGGAGGAGCCTTCTCCTGAAGAACTACCCGCCGAGGACGAGCCACAAGAAGTTCCGGAGCCAAAATTGGAGGCTGCTGGTACGTTCTTGACCACTCTCTATGCATCTGATCTGACTCTCGTACTGTAGAGGATAAGTCTGAACCCGAATCTTCGGAGAAGGATTCAGAAGTGGAGACAACCCCGTCTGAGCCAACTGCCCCCGAACCATCCAAGGTGGAGGATTCAACGGAGACGGAGGCAGATGCGGAGGTATCTGCCCCTCCTTCAAGCACTGAGGAGGTCGTCCAAGCAGAGTCTGAGGACAAAGCCGACAAGGACCAAACTCCATCTTCCCCTTCTGCCAGTCCCGAGACGACCGAATTGAATGATTCGGCCGACACAGCGGCTCCCGCCTCGGCGTGATTGGTGTGCGTGATTGGTGTTGCGTTTCATGCATGCTAGCTTTTTTAGTATGTTTTATTTGTATTTCCTGCTTTGAATGCTATCAAGCCCTCCATTGCTTATTCCTAACTTCACACTTTAGTGATGGAGCTTTTCATATTTGGATCTGAGGGAAAATTCTGGGTGCTTTCCTGTTCAAAGGTAAGGTAACATCGCGTTTTGCACAGCCCCCGTGCGCTCCGATGTCCCCCGTTGCCCCCGCCAATCTTGTTTCAACTTCCACAGCCCTCTGACCAATGTCGATTCACGGTGACCCTGAGACCCTGAGTGTCAATGTTGAACTTGGAGGTACGTTGACTAGTACTTTGAGGTAAGCATTTTTTCTGATTTTCGCTGAAACACTGTCTAAGATCATCATATCACGACAGACACACCTCTCGTTCTTGAGCCGCACTTCCGAGCTTGCAGGTCTAGATGTTGATATATACACGACCCACAACAATCAGATGGCCACCTCGTGTGCCCTCTACACATCAGAGATATATATCTGGAATTGGAAGTGTTAGCGGCAGCTCTTTGGCAGCCCGAACAAGAAATACAAGAAGCGTCCAACACGAGGCGGAGGTGGCCACTCGATACAACTCGAGTCATGAGAACCCATGTACAAAAAGAACGACCTATTGAAAGATACAGTGACACACCAGATCCCGAACAAACCCACCCTCCCCCGTTTCAGGGTTCCATTTTTACGACGGCACGAGACGACTTTCTTCCTGTCGTTCTTTTCTTTATCATTATAATCAATAACGGATACCGTTCTATTGTGGTGAAACGTGAAGTGCACGGTGCTCGAAAGCAATGCTTTAGAGCATCGTCATTGGTTGTAACAACCGTCAGGTATGCAGTGGTCCCTAGGCGCAAATGCCCGTTGCTATTGACTGACGGCATTTACAGCAAGTCGTTTGCCGATATATCGGTGAAAAGTCGTCAACCCTCGGAGCATTGCTTGCATTTCGTCCCCCAACTTTTGGTCGCCTTTCTCAAGTCCTTGCTGTACGGTGTCCGTTTGCCCTGCCCTATTCTACCCACTTGCACTGGTTGTCCTTGACGCGGTAACCAAAGTCCGATTTACCTCGGGCAACGCGAAACTCCAACAGTGAGCTGTCCTTTTTTGGGCACTCGGCGCCTATCAGCGCCGAGAGGCAGGGAGTGGGTACTGGGTATTTTGGATTTAACTGCAATTTTTATCGAGCGGGTGAGTCTTTCTTCGTGATAATCAGTCGTCGTTTTTCATTCCGTCTGATTACTGTGTTTTTTCTGGTTTGCGTACAGGCTGCAAGTGGCTGTCGGAACGGCCTCTCAGCGGCCAGTGAACCGGGAATCCCGTCACCCCAGAATTTCCCATAAGAATCGGGCATTATCCAGTGCTTGATTTATCCCCCACACCGACCGACTCCTTCAACTCGAGCCCCTACTACTCCCTCAGTGAAGCCCAAGTCCCCCCTCGCAACTGCATCTCCTCCCATCCATCCACAGCACGTCGTTTTCAGCCATGAGTTCGTACACTCAACCCGGCGTACCTCCAGAAGAGGAGTTCCCCAGTGATCCGCTCTTTTTACGGGACTGGAAATCGATTTATCTCGACACCATCCGCGGCCGGGCCACTCTTCCACGCAAGCACGATCTAAACTCTCTCGTCTCCCGCATGCACCGCCTTCATGTTTCGAAGATCCGATGGTACTCTACCAATGTGCCCTTGGAATCGAGCGGCGAGAGGCTCAAGACGTTCGAGCTTGCATCAGGGTCCCAATGGGATGCGAGTCCCGCATTGCAGCCTCGCGCCGGCGCCACAACTAGCCAAGATCTCGGTCAAGATGGTGCAACCCCTTACCATCAACATCATTATATGACCGCAGAAATCTCCCTCCCTACTCCGGATGCCCTTGTTCATCTTACTCCTACGGCGTCCACGACAAGTTCTGTTTCAGCTCAACTCCCTTCTTCATCTCCCCTCAATCAGGGGATGGTGCTGGGATATCTGCGGATCGAAGGAACGTGCCGATCTGATAGCATTATGGTTCCATCCTCAGGCAGCAGCGTAGCTGCGTCTGTGGATCGTTACCAGACACTCCTTGATCCCCTCATCCTCCCTTCTGCGAATACGTCGTCGAGTCAGATTCAGCAGCCTACACCTCGACCGCACGGCGCTTGGACGAATCGTCAAGGAAATGCCCACCATGCGACATCGTTGGATTCTGAGTTACATCGGACTCTTTCGGAGTTGTTCATTCCCTCTTCCCAAGAGGCCTTGATGGGCGGTGATGTTGCTACTCCTTCTCACTCAGGGGATGTCGATGCGACACCTGTCACCAGGCGGTATAGGAGAAGTTTGATAGAGCAGACGCCCACTCGATCCCACCCGCACGAGAACGTGGAAGACTCGAGTCGCCCTTATGGGGCGTCTTTTCCTTCCGGCGAAGATAACGCTGCTGCTCTATACGCCAGTCAACCCCAAGGTTCCTCGAGTGGTGCTCCTGCCGCTCCCACTGACATCGAAGAGCCTAGCTCCCTTTCCTCCCTGCCAACCTGGACTGACCGTTTCGGCCGACCAGACCTCGACAAAGCCTCATCTCCATCCCCCCTTTTCATAAGCCCCTTTGCGTCCCGGTCCAACAGCGTCACCAGAAGTCGAGCTTCGACCGATACGACGAGGAGTCAAACTGATACTCGCCCTAACTCAAGGTCCAACTCGAGCTCCAACTCCCCTCCCCCCTCCAATGCTACTTCTTTCACCACCTCCAGCTCGTTCTCCCTTTCGTCTGCGGGGTTAGTCTTCAGCAATGACCCCCTGGACCATCCTGACTCATCGAGGTTGTCTGGGGATGGTGCGAGATTCATTGTGACATATCTCGAAGGGGCGCAGACGATTGAGGAGGCACAAGCTGCGGGGGACGATGAATGTGTCTTGGAGTTGTCGTTCCCAGTCAACAAAGCTACAACTCCCAATGATCCCGGCTCGCCTCAATCGTTCTTCACCTTCCGAGACCTGACCATCCTCGCCGACCTTGTCGAGCATTCACTCAAGGAGAAAGAAAGGGAGTCGGAGATGGAAGCGAGGGACCTCAGCATGGCCGATTCTGCTTCGGATTCAGCTGCCAGCGATGTCAGCGATGAATCAACAGGACCGTCTGAAATGTCGATGTTCGCCCCGAATGTTTCGACGTGTTGCTGCGAGTTTTTCAAACGCCTCGTCAATGTGGTGCCACTTGTGTCTGGGCTGAGGGTCGTAAGCGGAAGCAGCATGTCCGCGCTAGGTAACGAGGAAGTGGATACCTCGTTGCACTATGATGACTTTTCGCACCATGGCAGATACCTGAGGACGCCTTTCGGAGATGAGGGAAGTAGTGATGAAGGGTTAGGTGTCGATACGACTCCAGCTCTTGCCAATGGGCTGAAGGGCCAGTTCGAAAGGAGGAAAGCACGTTGTGATAGAAAGGTATGTGCAATGTCTAGCTATGGTGGTACGACCCTCTGACATGATGTTCCTACAGCTTCTGTCTGCTGCCAGATCTGAACCCCGGAGCTGGACATCTCAAGCCGGAGCGTCGAGTGTTTCCTCGAGCTCCTCATTCTCAATGGGAGGTTCTGCGGACCCTCCCAACTTTGTTCCTGCTCTCGCATTAGAAGAGGCCAGGATTGCAACTGAGAGGTTTCTCAGGGCCGTTAGGGAGGTCGAAGAGGTCCGCTCTTCCACTGCCTCGTCTGACGAAGAGCCTTAAATTCCATTTTTTCGACCGTTCTTGTCATGATACCCATAATATTTTTCTCTTCGATTTCTTTCCTACTTTCGTATTATTGAGTTATTTACTATCTATGTTTCCTTTCGTCTTCGTTTCTTTCTGATTCTTGTTTTTACGCGATACATGATTCTAAGACTCTTTATTCAATTCCGATCTCTGACCTGAAGACTCTTCAACGGTGACCCTTTCCATTTGCTGAAGCCGTCTCCGCCTCTGGTTTAGCAGCTTCGGTTCCGTTGGTGTCGGCGGTGGAATTGGCCTTCTTCGCTGCTGCCGTGCTCCCCCTGGTGGTTCGTGTCGATGCACGAGGAGCCGCCTTCGCTGGACCACCTCTGCTCCCCTTACCGCCTCTACCTCCGCGACCACGTTTTCCTCCTCTGCCAGCCGGTGCCTGAGCCTCATCCTCATGACCTTCAGCAGCCCTTTCCTTCGTACCAGCATCCTCGGCTTCGTTCACCTTGGGTTTCTTGGTCTCCTTCCCTGCCTCCTTCTCTGCCGCCTCTTGCTCTTTCTCCTGAGCCGGTTCCAATTCTCCTTTCTCCCCGGACGCCGCCTCGTCTGTTTCTCTTTCTCTCTTCTCGCCAACCTCGGTTTCCTTCGCGGTCTCTCCCTCCTCTTCACCACCGCCTTCTCCGTCTCCAATTTTGGTCAACTCGCTCGCCCTCTTCACAACATCGCTCTTGCTTGGATCCGTTTCGATGCGCACGGCGGGGTTGTCGGGGTCAGAGTTCTTGTGGATGGTGTTTCCCTTCTTCGTTTCGATTTCAAGTTTCCCGCCAGCATCGGTTTTCACTTCTGCAACGGTACCTGTGGGGTGTCCTCCACCATAGTTCCACTGAACCTCGTCCCCCGGCTTGAGTTCAGTCTGCTGGTTTCGTCCGTTCTTGTCTTCTGTCATAATAACGTAGATGTTGGTGTCGTATTAGGCCTGGAATAGACAGACCCCTTTCTTGAGCTTGCGTGTTGGGAGGTCTCGAAAGATGCACTCACACTGGGTAGATAATGGTAATTTCGGTAGTGAGGAAGGTTATAGTAGCGGGGAAGCTTTGAAGCTGTAGCTCAGGGTGGAGGCGATCATCTCTGACGTATGCTTCTGAGACACACAGGCGATCATAAGATTGCTAAATTTAGCCTAGGATAGGATAGGTGCCGGCACCAGGTCCCAATCAGGAACGGCCGGTTTCCACTCCTACTCGTCCGGCTAGGTGATGCAATCGAACTGCAGCCTTGGTGCCAGATCTATTTCCTTTCTGCTCAACCAAGAAAGTTCAAAAGCTCGAAATAATTTTGTTATGGGGTACAAATTCTCGAAAAATCGCCTTGATGATGACGGTTCAAATGATACGCGTTCAAGGAGCCCTTCGATCTCCAACTTCGGCAGGTGTCTTCTTGTAAAGGTGGACGCTTTCAGCGTTCTTCGATAAAACGCCTGCAACACGGCAAAATTGAGCATGAAACCTGGAGAATGACATCTCACTCACGGGCTGGATTGGGTGAAGCTCGGACCGTCATGCTGGCAAGCATGACGAATAGCAGCTGCGCGTACAGGGAGAAGGCTCTCATATCTTGTAGTGAGAGGGGAATAAGACGCTGAATGAAGGGCTCTCTATGAAGCTGGGTTATTGTGAAGACGACTTTCGCTATTTGGTATATATACTAATTTCTCTAAGGTTCTACCACCCTCTAATCACCTCTTAGATTGTTCCGAAATGACGAACTTTCAACAGTCAAGTCACTCGTCGTACGCCCACACGACGAAAGATAGTTATCATTTCACTCATTCTTCTGTGATACGTGTCTCAACGGAAATCAAAATCTCTGCCGCGAAGTTTGAGTATGACGCTTGTCAAGAGATTATCGGCAGCTCCGCAGAACTCCTTGGAAATATTTTCTCCCATACTCTCGACTTGGAAAGCTTCTCATAATTGGGAATCACTTTTCTCGAATCATCCAATATCAACATTCACTAAAAGCAGCCTAGCATTGACATCGGTATAGTACACGAACTTATCGGGCGATAAAAGACCAAGCAGGTCTAAGATGGCCCGCTCAAAACTGACGCCTGCTGAAACTCTCCTGAGATCTAGGGGCCATTATCTCCAAGCCATTCTCCAGGTCTTGTGCGCTCATTGGTGCACCGTTGAACGTACCTCCAGTGAGACTCATATTGCTGGAACCCTCGAAGAAAGAGCAGAAGACTTTTCCGTCATTACCCTTGGCCTTTACACCCTTCCAGCCCCCCTTAACATTACTTTGGGTATTGCTTCTATTGGCCTGGGTGTTAACCGTGGGGTGGGTGGTGCCCGCCAAGGGCATCGATGCCCCGGTTCTTGCTGCTTCCGGCTCATTCTGCCAGTTGCAGGTCCTGGTATACGAAGGGACCGTTTCCATCCCATTCCCATGATAAGAGGTGGTCGTCGTATGTGAATTGATTAAAACATTCGGGGCCCCAGGAAAGTGGGAGTCAGGGAACGCTTGAATGTTTGCGCCAGCACTACTGACATTGATGCTGACAGATGCCTTGCGAATCCCGAAACGACGCATGGCAGGACCGGCTGGACCATAATTGAAGCTCATAGCCTCGTGATGGTGAGCTGTCCTGCCAGCCATACAAGCCTGGCTTCCGGGCTCTGTACCCCTTTGAGAAATTTGCGGTTGGTCAGAACATGCCTGCTCTAATCCTTGAATGTTGTCGTCGGACGAGCCATTCGAATTCCTATTGGAGGGGTTGGCGATTTTGGACTCGTAGACGTCCGCGAGTGTTGCTTGCTGCGGAGGATCGGTAGGCTCAGTCATACTAGAGGATCGACCGGTGTGCCAATGATTGCAGTAAACGGAAGGAAGAATAAGCGTAGAAGGTTGAGAGTGAGATTGCTGGGAGAGAAGCTCTAGAATGAGCCCCATCTTTTATAGCCAGCCCGATTGGTGGCTTGGACATCATTGACTGTGGCTAACGCACCCGCTTCGTTCAAGCGTCGTCATGGTGACAAAGCCCAGAGTATAGAGGCTGTATCATAAAGCAGAGAGCGTCGTTTGGGCCAGAACAATGGGGAACCAGCCAGGTCCAAGCCACCAAGGAACTGTCGGCGCCGCCGTAGGACCCGACGGATTCGGAAGATCCCATATGAACAATGCTGTCGTGCCTTTAGGGCTCCACATACACAAATTTGACAGGCCGCCAACCAGTGGTGGACTTCACGACGCTTTCGCTCTGTTCCTAGGAAATTGAGGCAGGTCCCGAAAGACCTCTCGGCCGATGATCACCTCAATGATTGTTTGGTCCAGAAAAAATGACCAAACACTGTGGTCTATATGGCCAACGAGAGGTAGAACGGTTACAACCCGTGTAAAGTAAATGGGCACAGTACTCTCCGACAGAGTTCTCAGTAATCCTTGCCCTCCAAAAAGAGGTCGTACGGAACAATATATTGAGCTTTTGGTCCAGGCTCCATATGGGCCAAGGGAGAACTTCGTTGTCGATGAGTCTGATTACTCGGAACCGGCTCTAATTGGAGAGCCCTCTAAAACTCAGAGTATTCAATGGGACATGTCGCACGAGCTTTCCCGGCTTGGAATAGGAAGAGGGAAAGGTTCAACGAGACGATGGCACAGCAGAGACGTTTTGTGAATATACTCATGTTCTGGGTGAAGGATAAAATGTAGCAGAATGAAAGAGCCTAGGCTCAACGCCCGTCAGCTATTAGAGAGAACCTCAGGAGGGTCAATACCGATCGCCCTATAAATCCGACTCCCGAATTCATGACTCGCTTTCCCAATTGTCCCTTGGTGTATCTCCGAGCTCTCTGCGACGCAGCGCTGTTGTCGGTTGTTCCGCGCATTGTTGTCATGACAGTGAGGCGCAGTTTCCACTCGCATTCTGTTGGCTACCGCTAGGTCCAAGCCACACTTAGACCTGCTATAAAAGGCGGTGGGTCGTTCTTGTGTCAACCATCTAGCACCCCTCCCGGACCTCAGCCACTTTCCTCTTAATCCTCGTCTGAGAACTTCCCTTCCTCAAGTCCGAATGTCGAATACGATTGAACCCAGGCCCAACTGCCAAGAAGTACTGTCAAAATATCTCCCTCATGAGCTTGGTCACTTTAACATCTCCGGTGACAACGAGACTTCTTCCAGCGAAGATGATGTGGAATATAAGGGGACTAGTAGCAAGCCTTATCTGGAGGACTTATCCCTGGAGCCGTCCAATCTACACTCGTCGTCCGATGATGGCAATGAGAACTCCGACGAAAAGTCCAAATCTGAGCCAGGAGCTCGAACGTCCTCTGTCACTATCAACCGAGTGCAGGGCCTGATAACTGACACTGTGCGGCAGCAAACTATCAAGGATGAGGCAGACGCTTTCAATTGGGCTCAAGGAATTAACATGACCGTCGGTGGCGCTCAATATCCCAGGCGAAGTGGCTTCACACATACCACGACCCTCCCCAACATCGACTATAGGGCGATTCAATCTATCAGTGTTGTCAATGTTGGTGCAGGTACCTGTATACTTTCTGACTTCGAGTTCTTTGGTATCGGAACCCAGAGCACCAAGACAGTCTCAGGAAGACATGTCACGCGTTTTTTCAACGGGAGCACCCCGGACCCCACGACCGTCTCCCAGAATCGCCAGAGTAGCACGGGACCAACCAGAAGAGAGCGGTCGACGGCTTTGGCTAGACACCAGAGGAGTCCGTATCACAAGGCGACCTCAAAGGCCAACAGAAGTCATGTCCAAGGTGAAGGTAAAAGTGGCGCTGGCGCGAAGGGTCTACGGCTTGAGAACGAGAACGGCAGAGTCATGAAAATCTTTCATGGTGCCTCTAATTTCACTCTTGACAACATCATGGTGAACGGTACACGGGTAACCACTCAAGACGTGGAGGATGGTATGAAGGTAGCATCAGCTAAATGTCTGGACACGTTCAACACATCCAAATCGCCAAGCTGGTTTTTCTGAGCGGATAATCGAGTTCAATTGTATGGTCAGAAATGATTCGTTGAATTTTATGCTTTCACTGTGAAGCGCATGCCGTTGTAAACCGAAAATTGGCCTTTCTAGCATTCCGAGGTAATAAATAATGAGAAGAAAGAGGGACAGACACTTGCTTCCGATGTTCGATGACCTCCGGGCGATGGATGTCATGTCAAGCAAGTACTCTCAAAGCTAACCATGTACTTCAAAAACCGTAGGCTTCATCCGCCAACACCCGACTTGAGTCGGAGACTTTTTCCAGCACGTCGGGGTCAGAGTCGGACTTTGATCAAAGGCTAGAAGTTTTGCCATGGCCCATGGCTCTTACCTGATGGTAACAAGCATCATCTACGTTCACGCAGCATTTCCTCTGCATTGCTGTGGGTATGAGGCTCCCATGACCCTCTAAAAATGAGATGGGTGGCGTTTGCGCCCTCCCTCGCTGCTACAATTTCACCGGTCGTCGTCTTGAAGGGAACAAGGACACCGAGGGTAAATTAGGTGTGGTCTACTTCGTTCTCCGTTTTGCAATGACATATCATTTAACTTATGAACTACATAGGAATTAATCTTCGCACAAGTGCCAGTTCATTCACCTGGGTGGCAGTTCGAGCGCAGTCGTTTATTGTCTGAGGTAGCGTCATCGCCTGATTGAAGTGCAGAACATCGTCGACCACTCAATGCGTCGGCCAGATAATGTATAAAATCGAGGCATGTCTACCCTCTTCTGATCAGTGAAGCCTCTCATTGAACAGTACGATCACCAGGACCAGAACAGGAGGTATCAGTGTAGAGCATATCGATGTTTGCTTCTACGACTCGGGGGTGTCGTATCTTCAAACGGTTTATCGCGTTTTCGCTCAGGCGCGTTCGTCGAAGGATGGAAACTCGGGGGTCAACGCGAAGAGGCTTCTACAGGACTCCTCCTTGGTGCTGGGAGCCCTGAAGCTCTCCCCACATTCCCTGATGAACCTACGTCGAACACAATGAACCTCCTCCCGTTGAGGAGGGTACCATCGCCGCTACTGTCGCCGGGCCCTCTGACACACAAATTGAAGACTCCTCTATCCAAACATGCCTCGGACCCAAAACTGAAATCACATCGGCCGCTCCAGTGTCCGCGATGACCCCTTCGAACACGAATTCCGCCGCAACATTGATGGCTTCTAGTTTAACCTGGTTTCCTCCCCAGTTTTCGCAATTCAAAACAAATAGTATTTCTGGCACCACCCGTTCATCTGCATCAAGCTGGGGCCAACACGTATATCAATGACGTTCACCTAGCCTTGACCGAAACCCACGGGTGTTTCCGCCGCTTCACCACTCGCACCAATTGCTGTGACATGGTTCGTATTCCGGGAAATACGCCGCCGCTTGGGTATGGGACGAATGCTGGTGGGCCAGGCAGTCGGATTAGGTTGGGGTTTCAGGTTATCGTGTATGCGATGTCGACTTCCAGGTTCTCGAACCAACAGAGGCGAGACGCTTAGCTCGCACACTCGAGCCTTGGAGAACTGTTATTGAAAGAGGTATGACTGCGGTTATGAGCTGGAGGACGTGCTCATTCTTCCGCGATGATGTCGCTAGCAACGCCGCTAAGCTGATTGGACAAGGACGGGGAGTGCTGTCAGCGTGGTTGGAGGCTGCTGCAGCTGACCCGCAGCACCATATTTCACAGATGTGCAGGGACCCTGACTCGCTTATGATGCAGCCTTATGGACGTGTGTCGGCGGTTTTCCGTTGTGAAAGGGGTGACGCGTCGGTGCTGCAGACTGAGGCGCTTGGGAGGCTAGCTTGTTTTCAGACGAGGCATTTCGATAATACTCCATGGTCGACTTGGCTACGCGTTGGACATGATGGTTTTATCTAACTTCCGAACTTGGGATTGAGCGATTGCGACTTTGTATGTACAATTACAGCTTTACATCCTGATATGCTACAGCTTGCTGCGAGCTCGGAGGACCGGTTTCTGATTCTCATAGAACAGGATGGCCCTTACATCAATGGACTCTCGAGGGGGTGCATCTTTCGGCGTCAATGGATCGTCGAAGGCGGCATGTGGGGTAAAGGTGGCAACACTACCATCCTGCACAGAGTCGAACCTGTGACCGCAAGAAATTAGCTTCTGCCAAAAAATGTCAGAATGACCCTACAGCTTGACAATTAGCGCTTCGTCCGGCGTCATCCCATAGTAATACCCCCATTTCTGCTTTTTTGAGTACGCCACACCAAGCATCTCGCTCTGTAAGTGAGCATCCACGGTTGGATCCTTCAGTGTGATAGGGAAGGTGTCGGATTTGGTGTCAAAGCTCCAATAGTTTCCTACAGCGAGGGGGGTGTCGTACGCCGTTTGCAACGCCGGCCTCCAGAAACTGACAATCTGGAAACGGCATTGTAGAAGCCTAGAAAGCTCTGCGGGAGGGGCTT
The DNA here is from genome assembly GCA_004126415.1 of Candolleomyces aberdarensis. Classification (NCBI taxonomy): domain Eukaryota; kingdom Fungi; phylum Basidiomycota; class Agaricomycetes; order Agaricales; family Psathyrellaceae; genus Candolleomyces; species Candolleomyces aberdarensis. The sequence continues at coordinate 24,712 of SDEE01000102.1, read as the reverse complement.
CCTTTCGCAAACGGGTGATGGCTCCTGCCGGTGAAAAGTCAACGTGAACAAAATGGATGGGTGGTCGACCACTGGGGTGTTTTTTAGCCATTTCGCTTTGGCGGTATACTTCGACATTAGTAGATAGTGTGGGTAAGAGGCACAAACAGAAATTGGGAAGGATTTCAACTTACCATGATTGTACACAATGACACGGCTTGCACCCGTGGACTGCTTCAAGGTCTCAACGACTTCATGATAATATTTCTGCTCCACCTGGGAATCGTCAGAAAAGGCAGTAAATCCCGTCGGACGCTTAACGAGCTGGAAACCAAGCGAGTCAAGCGGCGCAGGCGGTTCCTTCGTTTCACGTAGGTTCTCTATGATAACCTCCTTCATCTCATAGCCAAAGTTCGTCTCTCGAGTCCATTTGGGATCATTGGGGTCGAAGACGGTCGTGTAAGCTTTGGTGCCTACTGCCGGGGGGACGGCGAATCTGAGGGAAGCAGTTGTGGAAGGCATAACGAGAACGGCGAATGTGAATGAATGGCCTAGCGTTCGAGGGCTTTAAATACTAAGAGCATCTTATCATGAGATCTGGCTGCTGTAACACTGGACTTAAAGTGGGGTCGGTGACGGCCATGCCCCAGATTGGAAGCCTCATTCAATGTGATAGAGCATGCTTGATAGCATGCTCACATGATGCGGAGAAGAGTGCTTGAAAGTTCGAATGGAAGCGCCAGCAAAGAGTGCAACAGTTCACTAGGTGTCAATGGTACGCAGCTAGGGCTTCCCGACGACTTTTGTCACATGAAACGGGTCACCAGCTGCATGCCTGCAGAGTCGACAGGGGTAGGTATGGCTCTTACTCGGTCTGTCCCGAAACTCAAATTGCCACTGACACTGGTTCAGTCTGCTGGGTCCATAACGCCCCATCTGTCAGTATCTCTTCTCCGCCTTGCGTCACTGTTGTTTGCCAGTGTATGTGTCTTCACATATAAAGTACGATCCCTGCGCTTCTTCGCTTTATCTCCTCCACATCCCCTGTCCTGTACTACTCCGATTTCAAGATGTCAGCGGTCGAAGGGAATCACCTTCCATTTCAGAGCGGCATGCCTACCCCGACCCCGTCTTCCGAGTCACTCAGTTTGACATCGGCTCCCGCCGTTGAATCATACCTCACCAATACTCCCTTTGCGGGTCAATCTGTGACATATCTGACGGGAGGCACAGTCAATTATCTGTATAGGGTCCATCTCCTCGTCCCTTTTGAGGGCAGCCAGACAGTGATCCTTAAACACGCCCAGCCCGTCACCAAGGACTGGCAGGATACAGCATGGGACCTGAGGCGACAGGTGAGAAACAACGAGGTCGAGTAGTGCTCTATGTTCACTCTTCATTCAATCGGAATCCAGATGTTTGAAGTCGAGGCAATGATGCGCGTTAGATCGCGTATCCCTTCCTCGTCTATCGTCACCATTCCCAAGATCTACCATTTTGACGGCCACAACTATGTCATCATCATGGAGGATTGTGGCCCGGACGTCGTCACTTTAACAGAATTCCTTTCTTCCGGCGGCGCTGCGCCCTCTTCTGGTGCAGAAACAGCGAAAACCATCGGGGTAGCTTTAGGCGAATTCCTCGCATCGATCCATGAGTGGAGTAGGAGCAATCCAGACGGGATTCTCGATCTTTTTGACGAGAATACGCAGGCGAAGGAAGCGGCGGCGGAATTTTACTACGATCGCGTAGCGCCCACGTTGGATCGCTCGGATAAGGACTGGCAAGAGCTATCGCCACTGCTGTCGGACTTGCAAGTTGATCAAGCTAAAATTCAGCTCATCTCGACGCTGGCCCAAGAGTATCGTTCCAAACTCTTTTCCGATCGAGTCCCTGGTCGTGATGTGGTTAGTTCTTCTCTCAGCCCAGACTGTCCTATCATATCCACTTCCATTTCAACTCGTAAGAGAACTGAACTGACAAATATCTTGCTTTTTCTAGTTCGCCATGGGAGACTTCTGGCATGCGAATATTCTAGTCGACTCCCATGGACCAACCCTTCGTATCTTCGTATTAGACTGGGAAGTCGCAAAGAGAGGATTACCGGGGTCAGATGTCGGCTTATTTTGTGGTGGGATGAATTTCCTCGTCCGTGGGGACAAGGTCGCTTCTGAGGCTGCAACTGTGATACTTCAAACCTTCATCGAAGCTTACGCTCGCTGCGTTTCGAATTCTGAAGGTAGCGCCAGCCTGGCGCAGGACACACTGTTCCATTGGGGAGGTTACAGTGTTTTTTGGGCGCCTCGTTACCCACCGGGGGATAGGGAGGCAGTTCAGGCGTTGGTGAGGGAAGGGGTGGATTTCTTAATTCACTCTCAGGATACAGACTTCCTGGCGCAATCACCTGCACAGGGACTTTTACCGAAATGAGTATGTTTTTTGTAGATCCATAGCTTCTCAAAGGAAAGGCGACGACAAGCAGCAGTCTATATGGTGAAATGAAGGTGGATACGAAAGCCTTGAGAGGAGCGGTAGGCGTTATGACGGGACAGAAGCTTCCCCACACTGTCGGTGGAGTTTTTGACTCCACGGAGTAGGGGGATGGAAGGATGGAAGGAGGGATACCGCAGATCCTTCGCTTCCTCTGTACATCGAGCCTCCGATCATGAGTATCTGTGGCAAGTTGCTGATCCTTTCTGTTAGCATGCGAGCTGGGTGCCTTTGCCTCCACCTCATCGGGCCCCACTGTTCCACATTTGGGCGAACGTGGTTAATTTACGACCGCCACTCACTATGCGCATCAACGAGCAGCCGAAGCCGCTCTCTAATCCTTGACGCTGTGGCTTGCCTATCTATGTCGACGTGCGGGAGTCTTCGTGCTAAAACAGCGAGTCGCCGAGGCTGACTTTAGCGGATGGAACAATCATGCACGTTGATGTGAGCAGAACGGGTCTATGCAGAACCAGGTCGGCGGAAGCGGAGTAGGTAGAATGAGGGCTCTCCCCGCAAGATACGGATCGAGACCAATGAATATTTGAAAGCGAGTAGGGCGCGAGTGGAAGACCATATAGGGATAAATTCACCCAGAAACAGACACGGGAACAGACGAGCCAGCTTCCTTCGAATAGGTCGGGCAAGTGCTGGGACCGAGTAAACTGGATCGAAGTTGCCGAGGCATTTTGCCGAGGGTACTTAAGGGGGCAGGTTGGGGGCCAAGAATGAAATCCATCACACTGCAGGACCGCTGCGGTGATTCCAGCTGTGGCATGTTGAGCGCATACTGTGAGACAGACTCTCTATAATCTCTTTGTTTTCAACATGATTTCGATGGAGTTATGACCGATACACTGTCCAATGCCTGCACGATGGAATTTCTTTGTAACCCCTGCAGGAATCAAGGTGGCATCGGCATCACATCAGTTTCTCTGGGGACATGTGTTGTGTGGACGAAGACAAAGAAAATGAGACTGAAAGGCACATTTGAGATATATGGAGGAAAAATAGACCTATGTTTCGTGCCTTTGGTCAATGACTACACAGAAGTGGAATCTGGGTAAAAGAGAGTCTGTCTGCCAAAATGTGAACACAATGACAAACGTGGAATCACCCAAGCGGTTCTGCAGTGGGAGTTTGTGAATTTCTTCCACGTGTTAGCGGCATTGGATTGACCACCTCGTCCAGTCTCATGTTGAGCCCCCAGATACTGTACCTTCACTGCATGGATCCAGAATCCGGGCGCACAGATTGAGTTGACGCATTAACTAGAACTCCGAGAGCGTACTTGAGTTAGAGACCATTCGCAACCAGCGAAATATACTGCTACGATCGCACACGAGAAAGGAGTGATAGAGTTGCGAGACCTCCTAGCATCACAGCACAGTTGTGATCAAGTTTGAACTTCAAGCAAGGACGCAAAGGCGAGGGTAACGCAAACATTGGTTGTGACGGCGGGACGAGCAACCAGCAGTATCTGAGCCTTGAAGCAGGTTTCACTCGTTCGTCGAATTTCATGGTTGCTGATTACTCACCACGAATTCATTTCATGAACGTGGTATTCGATGGAGGGAGTCCATGATATTATGAGCACCCAGCTATCGGATTATGGTGAACCAAACTCATGATGACCACCGCGTACGATATATCTGAATCTAAAAAGCTTGCTCACCATCGTCCCGGAGACATTTAGTATGCACTATTCGAGTGCATGTATATAATTGTGATCTGTCTTTCGTGCAAACAGCGGTGGGCCTGTCGTTCTCGGTCGTTCCCCTTCGATGTCTCCTCCCCAATGATAAGCGCCCAACCTGCAACCTATTTATATCCAACATATCAACCGCCTTTTTCCTTGACCCCGATGCGCCTTTGAGTGCTTCGACTAACGGGAAATCGTCGTGGCGAGGGCGTTGCCATCCTGGCGGAAGACTAGATCGGGTTTCTCTTCAACGAGGAAGACGATATCTTGCGCTTCGCCACACGACGTCTCGTTCCCTGCCTTTGGGAACCGAACCTTCGTCCCGCTCTTCCACCCGGGGTGGACCTGGATCTCCAGCAGATTCTCCTTCGTCCTATTCGATCGATCGCTTCGTAGCTCGGTCATACGATTCGCATTTGGTTATTCTGGTGGGTTTTGGGGGGAGTGGTCTCGTCGTGCGCCATCTGCGGAAGCGGCCGCTGGGGTGACCTTGGCGTGGCGGTGGACTGAGCATGCTGCTTGGCATGACACCGAAGGAGGAGAAGCCGGACGTGTCGTTTTGGTCGACGARGACGTTTGTGCTGCCGGCTCGACCTAGACCTCGACGCGGGCTGCCACCCATTCTGCCCATTCCACCCAYAACCCCCATGACTTGCAAATCGAATAGCGGTCAAGCTCCACCGAATATCGATCTGAATGRAACAATGTTAGGTGAAAGGGAAGATAGATATTCGTACTCGAAGATTTTGTTAGGATCGCTAGGGCTGAAGCCTCCAGGTCCAGAGGTTTGAGCGTGAATGTGGAGCCACCACCACCACCACCAGGGAAGCCACTTGAACCAGAGAACTCTCGTGTCCCTGCGCCTGGTGGCGGTCCGCCGCCGCCTTTCAGACCTTTGTCATGGGGCTGGCTGTAGATGGTTCATTTCTGCTTATCGCTGAGGACTTGAAATACTTCTGAAAACGGAGTGGGGAGGAAGGGGGGTCAGCACGAGTTTCGTTTCTGTCGAAGAAGGATAATGCAGACTCACCCTGTTTGAACTTCTTCGTCGCCTCTCCTAAGCTTTTGTTCCCATCTGGGTGCCATTTCAATGCCGGGAGGATGTGGTTACGTAGTCTGAGAGAAGGCAAGGACTCACTATCTTATAGGCCTTCTTGAGCTCGTCCTCGGAAGCATCCTTGCCGGTGGCCAACGTCTTGTCGCCTTCTTAGCCTATTGCGTGTGGGGTAGTGGGATGAAAGTGAACTCCGATTCTCTGTACCGAAGGAGGCTTGCTAGCACCCTTGCTTTCTTTTGAAGGGGACACTCGCGTCCGGGATGTCGAGACGATTTGGTTGTGGTAGGCGATGACCCTACATCTCCTTTCGGTTGCGTTCTGATGCATTGGTTTTGAGGGATGACGAGTCTTCACGACTATTAACTTTTCGGAATCGACATACGACATACGGTAACCTTTGGCGATCTCGTCGGGCTTTGCCTGAGACCAGCGGCCGGAACGCCAGGTTGGCCAGCCGGGCCGTGCGGACGCGCTGGATGGCAGGCTGGTGCAGTGGGCGTCGAGAAACCGCGAGAACTAACCCTAGACTAGACTGTGAGCTTAGTGCGCCAGAGTTGATTAAAGGAAAAAATCGTTTCATCGACGAGAAAAGGTGCGCAATGTTTTGTCATTACTTCGCGACCAAACATCGCTTTGATCCGACCGACAGTCATCTAGTACTAGGCGGTGGCGCGAGCCCTATTGTGTGTGTCGCGATGAATTCTACATGGTCAGGTTAGAGAGCCTCCCGTGCAACACCCAATTCGATCTCCATATGCAATGTTCGCATATTCGAATACGATGACTGGTCATGCAAGACCGAGGCAAGGAGGAGGGCGGCGATAGATGCAAACGTTTGCGACGGTGTCGCACTCGTCGGAAACACCAGATTGTACTGCATAATCAAGCCACTCCTTCTCGTCCTTCCTTATCGACATACGCTCCCTCGAAACCACCAACTATTGATTAGGCCCCACAATCCCCGAGGCTGGGAGCCCCTGCAAATTCCTCCCAACTAACATATCATCAACCGTCTTCTTCTCTAATCCTGGTGCGCTACTCAGAGTGGATTTGGATCTCCAACACCCTCTCCTCCATCGCTCCGTTCAACAATTTCTCCAACTTTGATCCCTGCAACGATAGCCCACGACACGATCCTGCTTTCTCTTCCTCCGGATCCCTGTTCTGCGAGGGTGATGGAACGGGTGACCTACCGAGTTGGATACCTCGAACGGGNAGCATGTCAATAGGAATGACGTCGTGGACGGTTTGGATGGGTTTTCACCAGCGGAGTCCCATTGACGGCCTTCGACGGCAGATGCTCATCGTGAACTACNTCCACGGGGTATGATTTCGTCAGAGGAAACACGGCCGTTCCCTTCAAATTACATGAACTTCGTACGAGTTGAACTCACGGTTCGGAGCTCCTACATCATTAACATGGTGAATCGGAAGCCTAGCATAGTTAATTGAAAGACGTGGGTAAATGCAATCGGTAGCCTGTGAGGTATACTACGGCGACAAGAAGGAAAAATATGGTAAAATGATACATGAATGGTATTAGCTAGCAATGCCTCTTGGAATTGTTGACCTTCAGCCATTCGAAAGAAGATCTAGGCACGGGACATAGTACGGTCAAGGTACTTGTAAAGAATTCTCAGTCAATATCACAGCCGATGTGGTATCTGTATCCGAGAAGGAGGTAGTAACAATTAGGACGAGTAGGAACACTGGAACAGCACTAGAACGAGGTGAGCAAAGTATAACAGTACGAGTAAAGAAATCGGAAAATTCAGACTGATGGGAGTGACGGCGGAGCAGTTTGCATGGCTCTACTTGGATCTTTCGCGAACGAGTTGCGGGTGTGGCTCACGGCTTCCACTGAGCCACAGGTAGCAACTTCTGTGACTTAAAGAGTCAAATCATCGAATAGAGTGTCTTGGGAAACACTTACAGCTATGAAAATCTCCTCCATCCCAAGGTGAACCGTTGAACCCAGTAGAGTTTCCCGAACCAGGCCACAAACCACTGAAGAAAAAAAGGTAAGCGTGCCAAAAAGGGGTTCGTGGGTGGTTCGCGTTGATTGACGTCCCTTCCGATAAGGTCCGGGGAGTTAGGAAGTCCATGACCTATCATGGGTTGCAGTAAGTGACACAGAGAACACGCTGAACTGACAAGGTTTCTACTTGGCCGTGCCCGTGCCCCCAAACGCTAGCGAATGGAATCCAGCTAGACTCGAATAGGCTGGAGGCATCGGTGCAAAACGGCCATGACTTACATGAATCAGTAGGACAGGAACTATGCCGTCGTTGCGGTGGAGGGCCCAGGCCTGGATGAGCCGGAACCTGGGCCGGAGGTCCGCCCTGATTCGCGTTCGTGGTTAAGGGGGATGGCGCGCATGCCGCTGGAATTTGTTGCTCGAAGATCGTAGAAGGCCTATCTGACGCGGATTCATTCAATGAAGCGGGTGGTATTTGGACAGATTCTGAGTGCTGAGGTCCCTCGCTGGTCGAAGGAGCATAGGTAGGAAGCTCATAGTCCATACTACTGGCGTGAAAATACTGTGCAGATGCCGTGGGGTAAGCTTGGCTAGGGGTCTGCTCAGTCCCTACGGATGAATTCAATGTAAGGATTTGAAATAGTACCCTAATAAATTAGCACCTACGAAACGCCCATTTCGTGTCCCCGTTGAGGCTGGAGTTGCGGGCGTGCGTTGAATTGTCATTGTTTGAGTTGGATGTCTCAATGGTTGTTTGATTTTGACTGTTGTGGTAGTTGTAGTAGATTGCGGAGGATTGGTCAATGAAGATCATGGTGAGCATCGGAGCTGCCTGAGATGATGGTTGTTCGGCCATGCCCAACACTGATCACAAGAAGGTAACGAGGTGGAAGGGGTACGGAGTAGACAGGCATTTTAAGAGATTCACAAATTGGGCGCTATTTTTTAGCCTTTCGGCCTGGTAGCGAATTTGTGGCAGAAAGAACACAAGGTTTGGCAGAATAGCAGTTTTGTGGAACGGTCAAAGCTCTGTTGTGAGACCGATTGAGGTGCATGTGAGGTAACATTGATGGGATGACCGCTTCCGGAGCCTCCTTGATCGAGTTCCTCAGCAAACCCTGTGCCCATTCAACGGTTAGAAAAAATAACGGAAATGAGATTTTTGGATATGAGTATTTTAGAGCCACATAGATGAAGAATATCTCTTTTTCAGACCTGCATCTGGCAGGGGAGCACAAAAGAAAGTATGAGGAACTTGGGACGGGAGCGAGGCTATCTCACGCCCCCCGAAAGCTTGGGAACACTTCACCATGCCGCAAAATTGCTATCCCGTCAAATCGAGTATCGCTAATAGTTCGCTTTTAGCTGGCTGGCTTGGATGCCAATCGCAACGATCACCTAACATTTTTCTACTCGTAAGGATATATCCTCGTGGCTTCGAATTCCTTGAGGCATTCTCCACTATCATCGACAGATTGATCTGTTAGGAGATTCAATTGAATTGGCCGGAGCCAATTGAAGGACTCCTATATTTTAATTGTCTCCTCCTGACGTCCGGACCGCATTCTTAGCCTATACAATGATCAAAACTTCGACATTCAAATTGCCCTAGTGAKYGAGTGAGTGAGTGAGCATCAGCAAACCTACAAAAAGCTTTCGCTCTTTCGGCAACTTTTGGGCTTTTTTGGTCCATTCCCCCGCCAAATTTGGCTGAGCTTTTTGCCAAAAATAGAGTCAGCTTTTTGGCTCCTGGCTTTTCAACTTTTCCCACTAAAAGGCGTGTAGGGGCATGTGAAAAAGGCCAAAAGTAAAATTTAGGTTTACTGATGGCCCGCCTGCCCTACCCTCTTTATCTGTCTTAGGCTGCAACGATCACGCATAAACACCTGCAGCCAGGTCTTCTAAGAGGAGCGAGTAAATGGGCCTATGACATTGCATCATCATTCGTTGACGGATTGAGATTCAATTGAATGAATTAGAGGATTCTACTTGGCTGGCCCGCCTCTTCGAGTGAGCCACCCATAACCAACCTTGATCTCACCCTTTTCAATCTGGACGATGGCACTCGGAATAGCCAAAGTGACCGCATTCCATCGGGTTTATTCGGACTTGAAATTGCGCCCTAGGGTGACTCTAGGACGTGTACAGAGTCAGAACTGGCGCTGTTCGAGTTGCCGCTGCACACTCAGCCATACTATTCGAGCTAAGATTGGCTCTGGTCTAATAAATTCTTAGGGGATTAATACTGGGAACAAGGAAGAGAACGGGACTGCGCACCTCTTCCTTCGGCTCCTGCATTAGGTCAGGCAGATGTCCGAACCGTTACTGTCCTTCGATATGTTTGAGAAGTCAGCCAGTAGATCTGACCAGTCTAGTCGGCCAGGGAATTTGCAAGCACCTCAATACATACTTCTTCAAATAGAATCACCCAATTCGGTGTCAAGATGCGGAAAAAAGAAATCCCCTGAAAGTATTGGCAAGTTTGATGACGATAATATCCTTCACGATGGTACCAAACCTACAATACAACGAAGTGTTATAAGCACAAGAACAGCAGCGACAAATATCTCAATCCAGTTACCATTAGAGAAATCGCAGAAGCAAAGCACTTGCCAGTAGTCAAAAATAGAGCAGCGATCAGATTTATGAACCCTTATCTTTATCGTAGACAACCAAGCTCCTTACATGATAAATTCGACGCCCACCGCCGAGCTACTGTTTAGGAATATTGATGTACATAGGTGTACCGTCATTAACCCCCTCCCCCCNATGAATACGAACGTCCAAAGACAAAAGCGTAGCAGCACACAATTATCTGTACATATAGTACAGAACACATTTAGCGGCCCGAAAGAAGGGGAATACAGTATGAGGGCTTGGGGACTGGGTATCCTGAAAGGTATCATCAGCAGAGATCGCGCCGGTAACCCGTCAGTGTTGTCTCGTGCGAGGTAGTATTTCACTCACTTAATCAATGAGATAGCAGACGCTATCTGAGTCTTCGAGATAAAATCGTTCAAACAACCCTTGGGCGCATATTGCAAGGGATGCCGACAGGTAGCATTGCAGCGACCGATAGAGTCGCTTACGAGGTCAAGAAGTGGGAGGCTCACTGTCTGCAACAATACGGTGAGCGTAAGCTAAAAAAGTAATTACTTACGTGGTTTTGAAGTGCCAATGTCCGACCAGGGTATCGATGCCCTCAAATTCTGGCAAAGGGAAATCAGCCCAACAAGAGGGTGGAAGTGCCACCCCTAAGCCTTAGAAAAGCGCCGGGGTGGGATGTTCATCACGTACACAGGAGATAGGGATTGGACCACCGTTGTGGAGGACGTCTCAAAACCGGACCAGCTGGGCTGTGAAGACTGAGGCTCTAATTTGCGTCCCCGGCTGAGAATGAAGGAGGGGAATCCTGTGCAGATGTCGGGGGGGTAAGACCGGCTTGGGACCTGCTCAGTCCCTAGGAATGACATCGACGCAAGGACTCAAGTCACAGCGATGACCTATGCCTCAGCTGACGTCCGAGATGCAATCCAGCCTAGCCATGCAAAAAGGCTGGACGACGGATGGGTGTGGTGGGCGTCGGTAAACCACGAGGACGAGCGCTGGGCGGAGTTTAGCGCCAGAGAAGGGGCCATGTTTGGACACAAAGCGATGACCAAACATCACGGGCCGGCAGATCGTCTTGTGCAGATTCTCCGAGTCCCAACATCATAGCCACTTTTTCGATTCTCCAAAGATTCCGGCAGTAATCCATGGCACGATACTGGAGCCTTACTCTGCGTGGTAATCAACGATGAAATAGGTGTCCTTCCTTACCGCAACCGATTCATCTCGGATTACATCATGAGAAGCCTGGTAAACCCAGGCGCACAACCAGGTGAGCAGCCGTCCGCAACTATCGCGCGACACCTGTGAAGACAGCAGGGGTAAGTACTGATTTTATAGTTATCTCTGAGCTACCTGTGCGTCCCAGTTCTTTCGCTCAATCCACGGAGTTCGGTTTATAATCCCGACGATGATAAGGATTTGCACGAGCAAACGGCGACGCCGCTACCTGGCAGACGAGCTGCATCAGCTTCATCTCAACGTTAGTCATTTCGCTCAGATAGTCGCATAGGCCACGCACTTCACAAGACGTGTCCCCGACCTCAATTTATTTCTAGTGACTCACTATCTGTATCATCCTCTATTGATCCCCTCTGGCCCAGCTACACTCCGCTCAGTCCCGGCATTCTTCCTTTCGTTCTTCTCGAATGTCGCTCAATTTGCTTCCTCCTATTCTCTCCACCAAGAGGCGGATTTCATCATTGACGAAGACGACCGGCCATGAGGACAAGAAAGCGCTATTCGCGGCGCCCCGGTGGCGACTGCCAACCCTTCTAACGGCTCTATCTACAAGTGCGGTCTCGCAGCTTCCTTCTGCGAGGCCATTTCTGAGTCTAAAGGCGCGTTTCTTGTGCCGCTTACTTGTTTGTAGTACTCAAGTTCTGCCCACAGACCCCGATCGCATTACTGTCTTGCAATGAGTGTAACATCTCCCCAAACCCTCCCTCTTTAACGCTTCCCATGCAAGGTGCTATTCACGCAAGATGTCTATCGTATATCACTTCGAGATGTGGGAGAGCTCGCAGCCCAGCCAGTAGTCGTTCCCAACCTGTGGCCAACATCCCTTCAGGTATGTACTAGGATCAGGACTCTACCAGNGCTTACGCTTTGTCATTTTCATGTACACCGAATTTCCGGAAATCTCATCGGTTGGGAGGCCCATCAGTGAGCCGGATTCCCGCAGCGCTGCTTTAGAAGGGACGACTTCCTTGATCGTTTCAGGCGAAGGAGGGCTCGCGGAATGAACAACACACTCAACCACTGGCAGAGTCATTCAAAATTCGCGTTCATCTGCACCACCACCAGTTAGCCATTGGGAAAATATGAGAAAGCGAATTCACGTGTGAAGAATAACAATGGAGTGGTGCTCAGATTTATAACCCCCTCGAAGGAGACCAAAAACGGGCTTCGCCAACGACGGGCACCTTTGGCCTGGTTCCGTCGAAACTCACTAGTATGTACTTGATTGAGTGCGAACTGGTGGTGTCATTCGGAGAGGTGCAGTAAGATTACGCTTAATGATAAATACGAAGTCTACTTAGACATAGGCGTGTACATAGGATCTAGTCATTACATCGTGTATGAGAATCATGAAGAGCACAGTGAAAAAGGAATACAACATCCAGAGAAGAAAGCATAGATACATGAATTATATCCGTACACGCATAGCACATATTCAATCGGTAGGCTGAAAGAACAGGAATGCGGCATGAGGGCCTAAGGACTGGGCGTACTATAATTATAAGGTATTAGCATAGAGATCACACCCCGCTGTCGAGGAGCAGGCTGAGATTAGGACGAGTGAAGGTGCGACAAGGGAAAGAGGGAAAGGGAAAGGTAATGGGCCTGGTGTGCCGGCGAGTAGGGTGCATCGTTCTAGCCCCGCCCTCTGCAAGATAAGCCCCGTGAAACATAGGTGGTATTGTACCGACAACAACCGGACGCTATCTTCGAGATCGAGAAATTGTTCAAACAACCCCATCTGAAGAAGAACTACGCTTGGAATAGGCTGCGGTGGAAGTTCTAAACCAGGTCACAACCCATCGAATAAGAAATGGCAGGTTGGCCAGAATGCCGCTGGTGGGTGTCGCATGTTGCGAGAGACCGCGACTGGCAAGATGGGAGCGACTGATAGAGTTGCGTCCGATGTCAAGAGATGTGGGAGTCTCACAGCCTACAAAAAGACGGTGAGCTCAGAATAATACCGATGCGGGAAGCATGAACTGAACAGGTGATTACTTACATGGTTGTGAAGTGCCATGTCCGATCGGGCTTGCGTCGGTGCCCTCAAATCCCCGCGAAGGGAGTCCAGCCGGACGAGAGGATGCTAGTGACAACTATAAGCCTTAGAAGAGCGCGTCGGGGTGAAATGGTCATCACGTACATGGGGGATAGGACTCGACATTGTGCCACCATTGTTGAGAACGACTCGGGTCGGGAATAGCTGAGGCATTGAAAGAATGCCCCTGATTTTCGTTCCCAGTTGAGGATGTTTGGGGGAAATTCTGTACAGGTGTCGGGGGGTAACGTTGGCTGGGGGCCCGCTCAGCACCTAGGAATGAGCCTGATGTGAGGATTCAAGTTGTGGCCTGTTGTGGCAGTGGCCGATGCCTGAACTGGTACTCACGGAACGTCGATCTGGTGTCGCCGTTGAGGCTAGAGTTTCGGGCCTTCGTTGAACTGAAATTATTTGAGTTGACGAATTCGGTGGTTGTCTGGTTCTGAGAATTGTGGTAGTTGTTATAGACTGCGTAGGATTGGTCGATGTAGATGGCGAACGTAGGGGCAGCTAGCGTTTTGCGTGCTTTTTGGAAAGGGCATGAGTAGTTTTCTTGAGATGATGGCTGTTCAGGCATGACTAGGATTGAGGATGCAGAGATGATGGGGGCCAGACGAGTGAAGCAGAAAGTAGTGGAAGTGTAGGTGGGGAGGGATTTTTGTAAGTGACGTCGCCCAGCAAAACAGCTTCCGAGAGTCAGATCGCATCTATCTCCATTAGCGTGCTGTTCCGGGAGCCACGTGTGTCGAGATGCGCGCCCTTAATTAAATATTTTGAACGGTCACAGTTGACAATCTCAGATTGTATCTCCATCTGCCTGTAGTCGTCCCCGAAGTATGGCGATTCCCTAGAGGTAGGCGAGTCAAGCTTTGCATTTGAACGTCTTCGCGTCGAATACACCGAGTTTGTGGCCTCGTAACATGGCCTGGAACTGAGTAGCATTCTGGATACAAGGTGTATCTTGGCAAACTACTGCACGATTTGGATCAGAGGAAATCAGGATCTAGATTATGTTGAAAATTTTCATATTCGCTGACCTATCGTGTCCTGCGATGCCTCGTTTTTGCGGGACTGCGAGTAAGAGTGTGTCCTCGATCAATTTACTTCTGTTTACGTCTTGGCGGCTCTCTTGAACCAGTCGTCCCAAGTTTTGCCTCTGCTTTATTTTGTAAAGCTTGACCTCTCTTTTCGCTTTGACCTCCATGACAGCAGGCACCTCAGTATATCCCAACTTCTATTGTACATGATAGTAGCTGCTTAGCCTCTTAGAAAAAGAGCCTAGAACGGCACTGACCAGGTCTGCCTCATCTGTATGGAATTGCTCGCAGAGGTAGCGATTATGTTTGAACATGACGAATCCTACGTATGCCAGTGACTCACATCAATAGATTACGACCAAGGTCCGAACTGCAAGAGATACCGATAGCCTTGGGCGCGTATCCGGCATCTCAATCATTTTTTCATATCAACCACCCACGCGATGTCCGTAGCGACTCAATGCTGTAGAACAGTGTCGAACCAGTGTCGAACCATCGGACTCAGTATTCGCTAGTATCGAACTCAGGTAGACTCGTATGTTACAAGACCTACAATAGAATGGAGTGGTACAAATACATTCCTGACTACCTCGGCGACATCTTGGGCTCGCGTATTCTGATGGCCCTGTGGTTCGAGAAAGGATTAGACTCAAGCAAACTCTATCATTGCCTTCGAGAGGTTGTGGGAGGTCAGTTCCCCGTTCCAAGCACCGACGGAAGGTTAAATAGCTACTACCAATTGCGTCGCTTACATTCAAAGCATGACTCGACCACGAAAGTTAGCATTCCTATCGTCGTAAGTAGGCATGGCACAGTGAATACAAGAAGTCGCATTGAAGCTGTATGTAGCTGCTGGTTACATGTCATGGACGTGGAGTGGTTGACGGCCCTACTCCCATCTCAGGTTTGGTGTTTTTTTGGGTCTGGGCCCTAGAGCCTGTCAAGCCCGTAATTTCCTCCTTCGTCTGGCGCTTTAGAGAACGATTGTGACATCCTTCAATCAGGAGAACGGCATAGAGAGGCTGCGCAGCATACGTAGGCCTATTCTAGTCTCCGTAATTGACTGGCCTTGTCTGCTTTCCGATGGGAAATTCCCAGCTCCCTAAACTCACCCCCTCCCCCCGAAATCTACTCATATAAAATCTATCCGTAGAATACCTCAAATACTTGTATTGTAAAACGTCTGAGTCCCCCATATCCGGAGTTTCATGTTGAAGGGCAGGGAATACCTCAAAGTCTGCAACTCAATGCCGCTCAGACCGGACGAAAGCGGATCCGCTTCGCCCGCCTCAGTACGCTTTCCCACCGAATGTACAGGCCCTAAAACACATCCGTGATGAGTATGACTGGGTATGACTGAGTATGGCATTGTTACATCTTTTCGGCAGTGTCAAATTGCGAAAATTTCACCCCACGTACAAAACTCCCCTCTAACGCAAGCTGAGTAACTGACTGCCTTGAGAACCCTTGATTCGTCGTAGCAACGCTCACCTGCAACTTCCTCCCATCCAACACATCAACGGGGTTTTCCCCCTGACTCGGGACCTGGTATGCCTGAGTGCTTCGACCAGCGTTATATCGACTTTGGCTATGAGGTCGTTTCCATCCTGACGGAGGACGGGATCAGATTTCTCTTCAACGATAAGACGATACCTTGGGCTTCGCCATACGACGTCTCGTTCCCCGCATTCGGGAAACGGATTTTCGTCCCGCTCTCCCTTCTGGGCTGGATCCGGATTTCCAACAGCTTCTCATTCGTCGTCCCGTTCAACAGTTTCCGGTCTACCTTAAATCGCTTCGTAGCCCCGCGACAAGACGATATCTTGGTTTCGCCATACGACATCTCGTTCCCTGCCTTCAGGAACCAGATCTTCGTGCCATTCTTCCATCTGGGCCGGATCTGGTTTTCCAACAGCTTCTCCGTGGTCCCGTTCAACAGTTTCCGGCCCACCTTCATCGCTTCGTAGCCTCGTCGTACAATTCGGGTAGTGAGACTTTTGAGTAATTTGGTGATTTCGGTGGGTTTTTCTGGGGGAGTGGTCTCGTCGTGCGCCTCCTGCGGAGCGGCCGTTGGGGTGACCTTGACGTGGTGGTGGACGGGGCATGCCGCCTGGTATACCACCGAAGGGCAGAAAGCGGTGCATGTCGTATGTCGTCGTCTTGGTCGACGAAGACCTGCCGCCTCGACGTGGGCTGCCAGTCATTCCGCCCATACCGAAAATAGTGAAGCACCGCCGAATATCTATCTGAATTGAGCAGCAATGTTAGCACAGCACTCTTGCAAGGAGGAAGCAAGACTTACTCGAGAATCTTCTCGAAATTTCTAACATTGGTGGTACTCAAGCTTCCTCGSCCGNGACGACGTGAATGTGAATGTCGGACCGCCTGCATTACAACCACTCGGGGGACCTACTTACGGTCCCCACGCCTGGTGGTGGTCCTCCGCCAGCTTTCCAACATTCTTCACCAAACTGGTCGTAGATTGTGGGTTTCTGTTCGTCATCGAGGACTTCGAATGGTTCCGAAACCTCAGGCTGAGGAAGTGTGGGGAGTCGGTCTGACGTCTCTGGAAAAGAAGACGGGATTTGAATGGTAAACCATTCGAAATTTTTCGTCACCTCTTCCCAATTTTTTTTCCTGTCGGGATGCCATCTTAATGCCTGTATAACGCGGTTAGTGAAATTGAATGTAGAGAAGAAGACAAAGACTCACCGTTCTTCTAGCCCTTTGATCTCATCCTTGGCGGCATTTTTGCCGGTGCTCAGGGCTAGCATTCCGGAGCGCCAGGATGGTCAGCTTGCGCTTGAGATGTAAGCCAGCCTAGCTATGCGAAAGGACTGGATGGCGGGCGGCTATGGTGGGCGTCGACAAACCGCGAGCGCGCTGGGCGGAGTTTAGCGCCAGAGAAGGGGCACGATGTTTGGACACAAAGTGATGACCAAACATCGCGGACCAATTCCGAGATGCGGTACGACGCAGGAGTACCGCATCAAAGGATGGGGTAGAGTAAGCGGATCGCTCGCTCCACCCCGCCGACATCACCCCATCATCGACTGTACAGTTGATGATGAGCGTGATGCGCCCACTGTAGCTAGCCGAGAAATAATATATTAATATTATTCCTCCCCTCCTCGTCGTACTCAAGAAAGCACCCGCTTTCCCACTCCTCGCTCTTTTTTCGCACTTTTTCGCACATTTCGCAATAACGACCGACACTCGGGTACCAGACATGGCCGGAGAAGAGACCCAACAGCCGCCACCACCACCGCCGCCACCACCACCCAATACCACCCGGACCCGACTCACACACGCTTCCGAAGCACTCGTCGCCTATTTCAAGACGATGTCGTTGGAGGATAGGTTGAAGTTCAACGTGGAGCTGGAGAGGGATAACGGCTTGCTGGCCGAGAGGCGACGGACCTTCATCCGGACCCAGAAAAAGCTGCCCGAGACAACGGAYGTCCCTGAYGACGCCTCYTTCCTCACCATTTCGGARGAGGATAAGGCGAGCATCGTCCAGCCGARCATGTGGTCGCGCTTAAARGGTYTGTTACCCAMCGCGCTGCACCGGGAGCTGATGGACAGGCACCCCAACCTCGGCTCCCAGAAGCGGAAGTCGACGGATGCACACATTTCCGACGACTCGGACTCGGACTCCGAGTCTAGGCCCGCGAAATCTCGCCGCCACGCTGTACTGGCACCGAGAGACGAGGTAGAACGTACGTACGGCGCGGGCCAGGTGCAACCGATTCCCGACGCCCTCCTGATCACGGATGCCTACCACGGCGTCCCCATCTCCTGGCTTACCGACAAGGCCCTCTCGGTACTCAACTCCTTTACGGTCGGCGGAGTCGTTCCCACTAAAAGGTATACCGATGCGAACTACACCGGCTCGATCACGACGTGGGACGTTAGCGCCGTCATGAACTCGAGGTCGAAGGTACTTATCGAAGCTGGGATGACGAAGGCGCTGATCGACAACTACGGCGAGTACCAAGAAGCAGCGGCCAACCACATCCGATTGGCGAGGATTAGGGACGAGAGGGAAGGACAAGTGATAGCTGACGGCGAGCTCGGTAGGCACCAGAGGTGGGCCAGCGACCACCACGGCTTCTTCTCGATGCAGAAGGAGAAGTCGGGGAATTACATGGACTGGCGCGAACTGGAGGCCGAGCTGAGGGAGGAGAGGAACAAGTCTTGCTACAAGTTCGACTTGGAGTACTACGTGACGAGGAACAGGGAGACTCTTTTGGAGGCGAGGTTGAAGCGGTTTGTTGGATCGAGCTCCTCGAGCGGCGAGCCTTCGCAGAATAACCAGCATGTGGCTAACCAGTCCTTTCGGAACTCCAGCTCAGCTCCAGCGAAGCCCGCTCGCGACAGCCAGTCCTCCCCCTGCATCCTCTGCGCCATCCGAGGCCATTCTGTCCAAGGCCACGACCCCGCTATCCACCCCAAGTGCCTCCCCGACGGAAAACCCCTCTGGGCGAAAAANGAAAGTTGGGAAGGATCGCTCCCTCTACGACAACACCGGGACCAAGGAGGTCTGCATCAACTACAACTACATGTCCAAGAAGCCCTGCACCCACGGCGCCGACGAGCGGGCTCACTGCTGCTCCCTCTGCGGCGGCGACCACCCAGCTCTTAGCGGGAAGTGTCGTACCCTCTGAAGGGCCCGACCGCGCGCCCTGGTCCTCTGCTCAACCCTCCCTCCAGTACACCGACTTCTCGAGCACTGTCGACCTTCGCTTTCCTGACCCTTCCCTCGGCACCGACTTACAAAAGCTTTTTCACCATAACGCCTCCCCTTACGAGGCCGACGCTTTCGATTCTATGCTTCGCGATTCAAATCTTCTTGGCGACTACCCTCTGCTCTGTGATAACCTCCGTAATGGCTTCCCCCTCGGCGATATGCCGCCTCTCACCTCTACGGTTATCCACCCTAATTCGACCTCTTGCGACCAGTACCGCACGGAGGTAATGGCCTACCTCGACGAAGAAATCACCGCCAGCCGAATGTCTGGCCACTACACCTTAGAAGAAGTCGAGAGGGTCCTCGGTGGACCGGTCTATGTCTCTCCTCTGCTGGTCTCTATCTCAACACAGCAACCTGGTACCCCCGACAAGATTCGGGTTTGCCGCCACCTTTCAAAGGGTTCTTCGACCCACCCTTCGGTGAACTCCTTCATCAACAAGGAGGACTTTCCTACGCGACTTGACACGGCACTCCAAGTCGCTGAAGTGGTGAGTACTCCCGCTTGCCATATCCGACCCTCGAATCGAGCTTCGAGGCAGATGTCTACCGAGTCGAGCCTCGGTGATATCATATCCGACTAGGGACCTTGATCCCCGATTCGAGGGCGGACTCTCCCCGCCCCTCCTTTCGATCCGACCCGATCTGACTCGATCCTCAGATTGCGAACGCACCGCCTGGCACCCAGGCTTGCACCCTCGACATCGCCAAGTACCACCGTACCTGCCCCGTCCTCCCCTCCCACAAGTGTTGGCTGGTCGTGCGAGACCCGGATGGCATGTTCATTATCGACCATGTCCACCCGTTCGGCTGCACTTGCGCAAGCGGGAACACAGGGATGATTGGTAACGCTGCGGTTGATATTTGGCAGGTGAAGAAGGTCGCGCCCGTCCTCAAGTATGAGGACGATCTAAACGCATTCCGCACCCCTACCCCCGATGGCCCCTTTGTCGACCCGAATGGCTACCGATACGACTACGACTGCGACGAGATCAAAGGGAGGCTGTCGCCTCTTGGGATACCTTGGCACCCCGACAAGGGAGACCCCATCTTCCGCGAGGTCTACGTTTACATTGGTTTCGAGTGGGATATCTCGGCCAAGACCGTTAGACTTCCGTTAGAAAAGCGCCTCAAATTCCTTGATCGAGTCCGGCGTTTCTTGGCTGCCTTCAAGGGTGGCAAGAGGTGCACCCTCCACGACGTCGAGAAAATCCATGGTTCCCTCTGCCATATCGCATTCGTCTACGTCGACGGGCGGTCCCACCTGCCCTCCCTCTCCAACTTCGGAGCGAAGTTCGGAGGCGATCGCACGACCTATCGCTTTGTCCCCAACTCGGTGCTCAAGGACCTCCTCTGGTGGGAGCAGCGGCTCGAGGCCCCTTCGGTGACGAGATCCATCCGGAACTTGGGCCCGCCTCGCGATATCGGCCTCTATGTCGATGCCTCCACCTCGTGGGGCATCGGTGTCGTTGCGGGTGATCGCTGGGCAGCCTTTCGCCTTAGGGAAGGATGGAAACAGCCTGGCCAAGGCATCTGTTTCCTCGAAACGCTTGCCATCGAACTCCTATCCTATTACCTCGACACCCTCATCCTGGAGCACTTCGGCGTCCAGGACTCTCACCTCGTCCTCCACTCGGACAACAAGGGCACAATCGGCGCCGTCATGAAAGGACGCAGCCGGAACCACCACATCAATTACATCATACGACGCCTGTGGGACGTGCTGCTCGATCGCGGCATCGCTCCTTTGCTCAGGTTCGTTCCCTCCGCCCAGAACCCCGCCGACCCCATCTCCAGAGGCATCCTGGGCGATCCCGCCAAACGCCTYCCCCTCTCCTTCACAATYCCGATAGAGGTCGCGAAGGTCGTCGAGTATGTCGACCTTTGCTGACCCGTTCGGCTTTCGCGCCCGGCATCAAAACGCCAAGCCGAGGCGTTCCCAAAAGGGCGTCGCCACGTCGACGACGCCCACCCCACCTCTTGCCTCTCAACCACCACCTCCCCCCCTATCCAGACCTGCCCCCGCCAGTAAGTCTCCTGAGGCTTGTCCAAGGAGGCCGAAGGCGGGGTGTCAGATCGCCCACAACTCCCTCCGACCCCGCGTTGCTGCTGCCGACCGCCTRCTCTCCTGGGACTCGCCCTGGAGTATTGCCCACCGAGAGGCCCTCTCGGCCGCCCTTCCCCCTACCCTCGTCAACTCCGCCCTCAGCGCTGTCCGCTCCGCCCTTGCCCCTGCCACGAAGTCGTCGTACGGCGGGGGTATCCTCAGGTTCTCGCAGTTTTGCGATGAACACGGGATCCGGGAAGAGCAGCGAATGCCGGCTTCCTACGCCCTCCTCTCTGCGTTCGTTGGGACATACAAGGGGAGGGTGGCAGGTAGCACGGTCAAGGGCTGGATGTCGGGCCTCCGTGCCTGGCACCTCGTCAATCACGCCCCTTGGCACGGTGACGACGAGTGGGTGAAGCTGGCCCGCACAGCGGCCAACAAGGAGGGCGCTGTCCACAGACGAGCGCCTCGCTCCCCCATCTCTGCCGAACACCTTACCGTCCTGAAGGTACGCCCCCCACGTTGCGTGTGCCGCTCACTCCCTAAACCTTTCCTACAGGCTCGCCTCGACCTCTCCGACCCCTTCCACGCCGCGGTCTGGGCGGTCGCCACTGTCACCTTCTTTGGGTGCCGCCGCCTGGGTGAGACCACCGTGCTCTCAAAGCCGGCCTTCTCCACCTCCCGGCATGTCCTCCGATCCACCACGTACGTTCTCCCTACCCTGTTCCAGAACCCAATGTCCTGAACCTAACCAACGCCTCCCTAGTCTCACCTTCCGCAAGCAGACCTCGGGCTGCGAATCAGCGTCCTTCCGTATCCCGTGGACCAAAACCACCACCTACGAGGGCGCTACCGTCGTCGTTACCGCCCGCCATGACCTTCTTTGCCCCCGCGACGCACTCCGTAACCACCTCGACGTCAACGACACGCTCCCCCCCTCGGCCCCCCTCTTCGCTTTCAAAGAAGGAACCGGATGGTCGATGATGACGAGGGACCGCTTCCTGTCCTTCGTCTTCGGGATCTGGAAGCGTGCCGGACTGTACCACGTCAGTGGACACAGCTTCCGTATCGGGGGCGCAGTCGCCCTCCTCCTTGCCGGGGTTCCCCCGGAGGTCGTCGCTGCCACGGGCGGTTGGACCTCCCTCGCTTTCCTACTCTACTGGCGCCGCGCCGAAGAAATAATTCCTATGTGTACTTCAAAAGCTTATAGTAAGACCCACTTTGATAACTTAGCTCAAATTTTCGAGGACTTTCGCTCTAGATTCCAGATCACTGTACCAGCCTCCATTGATACTTAATACTGGGCCTTTGCCCACCCTACATTCTCCCTGTTCCCTTGCATTGACTCTGATTTCCTCATCCCTGCATTGACTCTTTCTCCTTGCATCAGTTTTGACTCCCCTTATTCTTAGTACGATTCCCTTGCATCGATTCCCCTCGCATCTCGTTATTCATGCTTTGCACTGCACACCCCTCGACCTAGATCGTCCTGTATTATACTACTGCTTTCCGTTCACGAATTACGATCTTTTCTTGCGCGATTCTCGGCTCTGTGTGGGCATCAGCCCCGAGACTACGCCTCGTCAGCCTCTGTTGTGAGCCAAGCCTCTCTAGGCAGGTTCAGCTGACTCGGCTTTCGCCCACCGGCGCTTAGCCGCCCTCTCGCATCTGCATTATTTAGCAGATCTTCAGCTGTTCTTCCGGGGGCTCAGGTCCCTGCGCGCTCGACGATTCCCCGCCCGCCCAAGCGCTGGCGGTTTTCCATTTCGGATCGTCACCGACGAGATCACGTGACTCCCACGCAACGGATCTCGGCGCTGCGCGCACGGACCCCCCACAACCTTAGGAAATCATATCCCAACGATATCCTAAGTTTCCTTTCTCTCAGATACTCGTCTATTGTATATCTACTCGTATCCTACGTCTTCCCCCTTTCCCTCTCCGAGCGAGAGCTAGCTAGCCCATCACATTGACTGGAAGGACGACCAAAATAATACAACAAAGTTCGGGACACCCCTAATTCAGTGAAACATGAACCAGTCTATATGACGGTAGATGTAGTTGATATCATGGAAAGGCAGATGTGGCAGATTATCACAGAAAAACCAAAAATTGAGAAGTGAGATGGGGGTATAAAAAATCTTCAAATGCGCTCTGGGCCGACAACCAGGAGGGTCGAGAATTGAGGATTTACGAGACCCAGACTAAAACGGGGATGATCAGCATGGAAATGGTGAAGGAGAAATAGGGACGCACAGGCCAAGGCAATCACGAGATAGAGGGTGACAAGCCTGGTCAGGGAAGGAACGTCAGTGCTACCTACACATCAGAATTGAAAATCGACCACTCACAGCAAACCTTCCATGTAGTTCGACTTGCCATCCCTGTTGCAAGAAGATCAATAACCCGTTCTCTGACTAAGAGACTGCAGCACACTCACTGGATCAATGTGTTCACAAGCAAGACAGATACGAAGAAGCAGATCGTCTCAAAGTCAGCGAAGTAGAGAGTCAACTCATGGCCGGTGCTATGAGAAAACCGGTTCAGATCAAAGCGGCGACAAATACGGCAATAATACGCACATCCATCCAACAATAACCAAGAGAGGAACAACGAAAGCCGCAATTTGCTAACGGAAAATCGGCTGTCAACAATGGACACAATCACGAATGAATGACACTCACGATTGACGATCCGACACAGATAGTGATTGTAAGCTCCATCTTGTTCTTCATGGCCATCCAGATCGAGGTAACATGCTCGGCAGCGTTAGCCTATGGGTCCAGTGAGCGCAGGCCGGCAGCAACATCATCCTAAACATACCACAATGGGTAGAAGAATCAAACCAATGAACGTCTTGGGGATATGATATCTTTCCGCAGTCTCTTCGATAGAGGCGATCACTGCTCGTCTCTCTTTAGTCAAACGATAGAATTTCCGTAGAGTACGGTGTCGGCACTCACAGTAATCCGCACAAAATGAGGTAATGACAGTGACCACCAACAGCCTAAAAAAATGTCAAACGCCGAGAATCCCGGTCTTTGTGAGAGGAACTTACGCCAAAGCAGCTGAAGGCAAATTCATATTGGGTTCTTCCTCCTGCTCTTCGTGCTGGCTGCTAGCAGCAGATTGAGATCCTGATCCGTGCTCCTCATCCTGGTGGTGATCCCGATCGTACAGGAAAGCGTGGGATTTAAGCTAGACGCGTGTTAACCCCGAGAGTCAACGTAAACGTAAGCGGGTCCTTACCTGGAACCACAAGAAAGCGAGGTAGACGAATAGAAGGAGAATTGCTGTGCCTCGGGAGATGATAAGAAGTCCTTTCTCAGCAGCTTCCTCAGGGCCTGGTACACCGGTTATCGAACGTGCAGGTTTACAAAATCAGCTGGACACCTACCGCGTTTAACATCACTCATAGTACTGTTATAAGCGGCAGGAATAACGAGTGCTGTGGAGTGCCATCAATACACGAGTGAGAGAATTTCGCGATTGACTTAAACTTACTGATACAGGCTAAAGTCATGAGCTTCCATCCGATCAGTGACCAAGAGTACACAGCATTGGAGCGATATGACATACCGAGCTCGATCTGTATGACAGCGTGAAAAAGGTGTACGTCAGTTATGCGTGGGGGGCAGACTGTAGAAGCGCTTACGCTTGGGCCGCAGTGACCTGGAACACGCTTTCAGGCCGTTCGAATCCAGCTGTAGGCGACAGTGAGACGCAAGAAAATGCGGCAAACGATCAGGCGTACCAGCAAGGAAGGAGCAACCAAGAACCAAAAG